>CATKHJ010534912.1:0-17521 GCA_949750685.1 Vernicia montana
TATTATATATATATATATATATATAAGTTCAATTATGATTTGAGTGAAAAAAAGAACTTGAAACAAGAATAACTTTCAAAAAAAAAAAAAAAAGGTTCAATTATGATTTGAGTGAAAGAAAGAACTTGAAACACGAATAACTTTAAAAAAAAAAAAAAAAAGGAAATTAACTTAGAATTGTATATTGTAAGCTTAATCATTATATAAAAATATAGAAAATTGTAATTGAATAAATAAAAATAAAAATGATGAAAAATCATATAAAAAAATAAAATAAATTTTATTTTTATATAATAATTTAATCATAAAAATTATTAAAAATATATTTTTGTCCAACACTCGCCACGAGAGTCTCTTATATCGCTCGAGCAGACAGAGACATATCCCTAGTCGGCCTTCCCAAAACCCTTGCGGACTGCCACTGTCCGGCGATCGATCAACACCGTTAAACCACCGTTACTTGATTATTCTTATTCTCCACGGTAATTCTCTATCTCTAATTGCTATTGCCTTATAGTTTTTATACTTCTTGTTTGTGTTTTTATGTATATACTCTTGGCAGAACAAAACTTCTGATTGGAAATTTTGATCTTGCAACGGAGAATCTCGTAGATGGAGGACTGGGGTATGCCTTTTTCTTTTTTATTTTATGCTATTTATAAACCCTTTTGGATTTCTGAAGGAACTCATAGATTTAGTCTATAAAACTTGGTTGATTGTTTAATTAAATGCTTTTGGTTTTGGCGTAGTTTACATTTGAGGCTTCTTTCTTCAAATTTAGTTTCTGGTAATTTAAAATGATAACATTGTTGTTAGGGATTGATTTTTTAGGTGGTTATTAAAATTGGTTTTTAATGCTGTTTGATTGGAGGTAAGTTGTTAGGTTAAACAAAGGCACTTGTTATGGGTAAAAGTTTATTTGCTGCATTTTAGGGCTTTTACAGTCCACTGCCTGAGCAACTAGATTCACATGATATACCTTAAGTATATTATAGCTGGTGACAACCACAAAGTTGACTGGGTTGAGTGAGAGATTTAAGTGAATGTCTTTTACTTATGCTAATCTCAAAAGGAAATTTGGTACGTATTGGTGTCATACTGATCTTTAGCAGGAGAATATGTGAAAGAAATACGTTATTCCTCCATATGGCCTTTATTGTTTAGGAAGAAAGGAGATTTTTGCTATATCATAATTTTTGGCTGGGTGAAGCAAAATTATCACGCAGCCAAATTTGCTAAAATTAACAGAATTGACTATAATTAAAATCAGGCTCAGTGTTAGGAAACTTTTTTTTTTAATCATTTGGCCGTATTGATGTCTGAAAGAAAAAAGGGAAATTCAATGTTATATCCTGAAAGTTTATTGATAGAGAGATATTTATTCCTTTCTTCAGTTGGAACTATACGATCTTGCGGTGTGGAATGAATTTACCCATGCATTCTTATCTTGAACTTTTTTCTTTTAATTTGAATAGCATATATGATTTTGTTTCAGAGGATGAACAAATTCCACCTCTCATTTCAAAGGAGCAACCTAAAAGTAACTGGGATGATGAAGACGTGGATGACAATGATGTAAAGGAATCATGGGAGGATGATGATGAACCAGCTCCGGTATGACTGATAAAGTAATCATGATTTGCATTATTTAATCTTTAGTAGATAGTTTTCTCTAGCTGCAGATCTTCTACCCAAAGCATCAACACACATACTGAACCATTAAAGGAGAGAACTTGATATTGTCTGATAATGTGTCAATTGCTAAATGTATTTCCTAATTCCTAGTAAACAGTTTGAGTGTTGAATATGAATTCATCAATGTGATTACTTTGTTTTCTTTAAAGTTTTTGCCGAAGTCAATGTGATTACTTTTTCATCACAATATATTGCTGATGTTTTTATGTGCAATCATGCGTAAATACTTCCTTGTATCCTTTCTGTACATCTAGCATACAGCAGGTGGTGGCCTCAATAGGCACACTACATGAGTATATTTTCTTTTATTACTGATTGGGAGTTGGAAAACAAAATGGGGATGGGCTGGAATAATAAGAGCAGAAATAACTTTTGAAGAAGATATCCAACCAGATATTGATCTCAGATAAAAATTTCTGAAGGCTGACAACATTTAGTTCCATTCTCAAATGTGGCTCATGCCCATTTGCTCCATACAATTCCACACAATACTGAATAGGATTCCTAGCATATTTAACTTGTCAACATCCTGTTGAAATATTCAACTATTGGCATTGTCAACAAAGCACCACACCCTCTCTCTGTCTCACTTGGTTGCATACTGATGAAATAAAAATCCAACTGCTGTATCTCCTTTTCATGCAGAGCCTCTGAAAATTTGTTTGGTTGCAATATTATGCACTTTCGTTTCCACAGCTGCTTGATCTCTATCTTTGGCACTAAGAAAGAACACTAAATATACACTTTATCTTTTGGTGCCTTATTATTATTTTTTTTTGGTGAGCATGACTTTGTATAGAACTAATGTTGAAGTCTTTTTGTGATAATATTCAATGTTGTTTATGTTCATGAACAATATGTGATAAAATTTGTTCATGTTCACAAAAAAAATCATCAAAAAGTGAACATAGTAATTACTAGAAGTTTGCCTGTGCATGTTTATTGCAAAGTTCTTAGCGGGCAATGAGATCAATAGATAATTAACTTATTGTATGCATAATGTTTCACACTTACATTAACCCTTGAATTCTCATCTGTGTTGTGCACTCATGGCATTTGAATACTGCTGTTACTAATTGTTGCAGTTTTGTGTGTTCTTTTGTTATTTCTTTGTGTGATGGGATTAGGCACCTGTGGCAAAGCCTCCTCCTGAAAAACCCTCGAAGAAACCTGTGACAAAATCTACAGAAAAGAAAGGGAAAACTGTTGAATTTGCAAAGGAAGAGCCTCAAACTCTAGATCCTGTTGCTGAGAAACTTCGCCAACAAAGGTACCAAATTGATATTTTCATTTATGCTATCTTGGATTATCTTTTATATCAGTTTTAATTATAATCAAGGAAACCATTTTATTATGTAAATGTTAAAGGTACTAATGAACAGAAAAAGGTAGCATTGTTGTCCACTGCCATGACATTAGGATCTGACTTAGAATGTTTTGGTAGATGGAAGTTAATAGGTTTAGGTTTCCATTTGTGGTTGGAAACAATGTTTTTGTTGCTGCACTCCCCAGGAATTCATATCTGAATTTTGGGAAAATTATGATATGAGTCTGACCTAGGCGGTTGTAGCTAGCCTAGGTTTTCCTAAATAATCAGACCCTGGTAAAGAATGCTATTTCACTCTCTAAAATGTGCTCAATGGCTACAGAAAAATTGACAGGATTCTCTAGATTACTCATAATCCTTATTGAACACTGTATTTTTTAGGCAAAGGATAATTTAGTCAAATCATAAAATAAAAATAACTAAGACTACTCATAGTCTGCTACATCCCATTCCAGCAGTTATTGATAATATCAAAATGCCTTTGACATAGAGTCATGCAGTGTTGTTAAAGGCCCAAGTCGCACTAAGGTGCAAAGGGTCCAGTAGCCTGAGGTGCAAGGTGCAATGTTAGGCGCGCACCTGGTGTATACTAGGCGCATGTTGACTAAAAAAAGAAAAATATATTTCCTTGTTGAATAATAAGGTATAAAATAAATCCTAATTACATTCGCATTCATAATAAGGTATAAAGTAGATCCTAATCTCATTAACTCATACATGTAAAAAAAAAACTGCATCATATTAGCTTTAGTTTTTCTTTTTTGTAGTGAATAAGGAAAGTCTCCTTTTTGTATTAGGTTTTAACTTTCAATAAATAAGGGAAGTTCAAAAGTTCCTTTTATTTATTAGGAATATGCAATTTTTTGAAATCTGGACCAAAATGTCTATTAGGAAAAAAATCATTTTTGAGTTCTCAATTTTTTTTATGTGGTTTTTTTTTTTTTTGGTAGTAAATAAGGGAAGTCTCCTTTTTGCATTAGGTTTCAACTTTCAATAGATAAGGAAAGGTCAAAAGTTCCTTTTCTCAGTAGGTTTTTATTGAGAATATTCAATTTTTAAAATCTAAACCAAAATATTTGTTAAAGCAGTAAACATCTGTGAAAAAAAATCCAGGTGCACCTAAGGCCCAATGCTGCGCCTCAGGGCCTGGAGGGCCTAAGCGCGCCTGGACAGTATGCACCTCGCCTGGGTGTATCCAAGGTGCAAAGGCTGCGCCTGGTTGCACCTTGAGCCTAGGCGCGCCTCTAACAACACTTGAGTCATGAGCTAAATAAATTGCATAATATACCAACTGGAAAAATTTCTAATAGCATCTTGAGTAAGCTTGATTGGACTTTAAACATTCGACATCCAAGAAGAAATGAAAGTGGTATTAAATCCATGGGTATATGGAGTGTGGGTATGTTGTGTGGCATGGCTTGTATTTTAAATCTTCAATTCTGATGGGCCAAAAGAAGAAAATAAAATCCGTTTAGCTTGTTCCTATTCTAAAGAACTATACCATCAGCATCAGCATTAAATCCGTTTAGCTTGTTCCTATTCTAAAGAACTATACCATCAGCATCAGCATTCCAGGGAAAATCATACCCTCATGCTGTACATAGCTTTCTCTTGGCTGAAAGGTTTAGAATTACTCTCCTTTCTGTTCACAGCAACATAAAGACTTATAACCCGTTTAGAACAAATGAATTCCACAAAATTTTGTGAAATTCATTTCAAATTCCACATTTTTAAAAAGTTGTGTTTGGAATATTAAAAAATGTACATTTCAATTCTACAAATTTAATTCCATGTAATTGAACATAACTAAATTAAATTCCATTAAAATAGGTGGAATTTCCAAATGAATTCCACAAAACTAATAAAACAATTATTATGGACAAAAATACCTTTTCTTTTTTCTATTTCTCATGCTCTCTCTTCTTCTCTCATCTCTCTCTCTTTCCTGTTCTCTTTTCTTTCACTCTCATATCTCTTTACTACACTTTCTTTCTTTCTTTCTCTCCTCTTACTACTCTCTCTCCAACATTTTTCTTTTTCTTGCCAATTAATTTTTTATTATATTTTACAAATTAAATATTAATTATAAATATAAAATATATTTATTTTTAGTTTTATTTTTTTTCTAATTATATTTATTATATTGAAGGTGTTTTAGGAAATAAGAATAAAAACAACTTGTTTATAGATTTGTTCCAAACATAAAAATATGGAATTCAATTGAATTCCATATTTTAAGTTGTCTTTTCAAACATGAATTGAATTTCACTTTTTAAGTTGTGTCTTTCTAAATATGGGGATTCATTTTTAAGTGAATTCTATTTGGAATTCATTTATAAATGAATTCCACATTTGTAATTCATTTATAAATGAATTTCACATTTGTAATTCATTTATAAATGAATTCCACATTTGTAATTCATTTATTCCAAACGGGCCGTTAAAGTTGTAGATTTGGGTATCAGGAATTACCCATAGTAAATTACAGGTCAGGATGATGCCATTCTTTGGACTATTATTGTGGTCTTGCAGCATATTCAATTTTGGATGTCTCTTAGTTTTTGGATGAGTTGTAATAGGTGTACCTCATGTTTTATTTTTTATTTATTCCTTTCATTCTAGTGCTAACCCATGTTATATTTTCTGGCTTTACCAAAAATATCAAACTTTTAATATGGAGGCTCAAAAAAATTGTTGATATTATTTAATTTTTCATTTTTTGCTGGTTTTTGGTAAGCAAGGGATTCTTATTGAAACTTTGACACTAATGCAGGTTAGTAGAAGAAGCTGATTACAAATCTACTACAGAACTGTTTGCTAAGAGAGGCGATGAGAAGACACTTGATAATTTCATTCCCAAATCGGAGAGTGACTTCTTGGAATATGCTGAACTTATTTCGCATAAGCTTCGTTCATATGAGGTGTGTTGAATTAGCTTTTATTTGCTTCTATTTTCTGAAGTCTGCCCTAGTCCCTAACTTGGTAAATAATGTATTTTCAAATGCAGAAAAGTTATCATTATATTGGTTTACTGAAGGCGGTAATGAGACTGTCAATGACTACTTTGAAAGCGGCAGATGCAAAAGATGTTGCATCTTCTGTAACAGCAATTGCAAATGAAAAACTGAAAGCAGAGAAAGAAGCCAATGCTGGTAAAAAGAAGACAGGTACACATTTCCACCTGTGTTTTATTTCCCTATTAATGATGAAAAAAGAGGAATAAGATTCATAGTTGCTTGGACATCAGGTTTTGTTTACACTTGAAGGTTTTCAATAATGGGTTAAATAAAAACTGTATTCCAGAAAATTGGTGTATTTTCACATTATGCCCAATTTTTTTACTATATGCCAGGGCTTTCTTGTGGAAGTAATTAGTTGGCACTGTTTACTGTGAAAGAGGTGCTTAGTTTCTTGTCTAAAGATGTGCATGATAACATAGTAAAGGTTATATTTTACAATCAGATGTCCTTTTGTTTTGCACTTTAAAAAGTCATTTTAAGCTTGCTACTTCAATTTAAATGCTCATATCAACTTGCTCCACTTTAATTGTGATAGGTCTCTACTAATAAGGTTAAATTTTTTCCTGATTAACATTTTGGTCCACAAATTTGTGAATCAGACAAACTTGTGCAACATGTTTTATGACACTTGAAGTCTTGAAGTAAGATGTTTTGTAATTTCTGATGAGCGGCTTTGTGTTTGTGGATAGTGTTGTAAGTGAACCTCGTGTTCTCCATGAACAACTTGTCAACTAATGAACAAACTTGTTAAAAGATTGTGTATATTTGTTGAATGAATTTTATACAACTTTTATTCTTGCTTAACAAACTGGTCTTGAACTTAGCTGAGGCTTGTTTATGAGCAGACTCATTTGAGGCTTGTTGCTGGTTGTTCAGCTACTGATTTATAGATCAATAAAAATTGATAAGTGGCCAAAAGTAGGCTGCAAAATTATGGTAAAAAATTAATGGTTATTTTTTGTATTATACTTTGGGTTCTTTGAAATAGTATGGGTCACATCTGTCTAAAGTAGATCACTAGAGGTGAGAGGGAGAGAATTCATAGGAGTGAAACCTGAGTCTCGCATCAATTTAAAGTAGCACAAGGATGTTGCCTCTCGTCAAGGAGGCAGTGCCTCACATTTTTGTTATCTGTTAGGGCATTTCTTTCCATTTGAATTTTTTTTTCCCTGGAATATGAAGTTAACTAGTAGATGGTTCTCAATTACTCTTGCAGGAGGGAAGAAGAAACAGCTTCATGTTGATAAGCCGGATGATGATTTGGTGGTTGACACCTACGATGCTCTTGATGATTACGACTTTATGTGATCCATTTTGGAGATAGTCTTTTTGTTTTTGCTTCGGTTGTTTTTATCAATATGCTCATTTACACCATGATTGATATTATGTTGTAAACCATCTGAGAGGATAACCTGAAATTTCACCTTTGTTTTCAGCTGTTTGGTTAAACCTTAAAACTACGAAGAGAAAGATTTTAGATTCATTTAATGGTTGCTGAAAGTTGAAATAAAGAGTGATTGGAAGAGTTGTCATCTTCATCAATGGCATTTGTATCTTACTTCGTCCTATTTTTTGACACGGGGAATTATGAGAGGCGAAATTCAAAAGATTAGTTAAGAAATCAATGCAGCAAATAAGACATGGTGCCAAGTGTGTTTGATTGATAACTGTCAACACCAAGTTTTGTTAAAAAAAAAAAATTACAGGGGCAATTATTCAATTGCATTTTCAAGAAACAAACTTAGTTGTTGATAAGTTGATAAATTTGACGGCAAGTTAGGTGATTTCTGTAGCTTTAGATGTATATGCTATATGATGATGCATTTGTAATGTTGAAGTGGTTTGGCCTGCAATTGTCTGTTTTTGCGCTGTAGGAAGTTGCATGTTCACTGCAGCGGTGTCTCTGGGCTCTGCTGCTTTTGTTTTTCAATCTCGTTATATGTAATCTAATAATATTAATTTTAGGATTTATAGGAATGAAATTTAGTTATTATTTCAGAATATGATTAGTTCTATCATTCATGGCAAATAGTAGGTGTCTGGTGCTTGCATTTTTCACTCCTGATTCCTGACTGGTTATTGCAATGCTGAGGCAAAGGGACGATGATATATATATATATATAGTTGATAATAACTATCTTAGGCCTTGGCTAAGCTAACTTGCTAAAGATTCTAAAATATATACCTTACATAGGCATAAATATCTCCAAAACCAAAAAGTCAATGGCAGCTTAGTGGTTAACGTTCTATACAAGGTTATAGAAGCTGAAGATAAGATCAAAATGGCTAAATGCACCAGCTATATATATTCAAAAAGTTGTCAAGGTTGGTAGCTCATAATTAATGGCTCAATCAGTGTCTTTTCCGCTATTGATGTTGCTGCTTCTACTTACAACAACGTATGTCTCTGCAGCATTCTCTGAAAGGTTGAGTTTTGGTATTTCCGGAAGCTCCATAATGAGCGATGATAATCCTATTGTAGAACTTCCGCCTGAGTTTGTAACATTTTATTACACACAGACAGTAGATCATTTCAACTATAAACCAGAGAGTTATGAGACCTTCCAACAAAGATATATTTTGAATTCCCAGTACTGGGGTGGGGCAAATACTAGCTCTCCCATCTTTGTCTATGCGGGGGCAGAAGCTAATATAACGCTTGGTATTCCTCGAACTGGATTCATCACTGACCTTGCAGCTCGTTTTAAAGGTTTGCTGTTATATATAGAGGTAAATTCCTGGCATTTTGTTGTCAACTATTTGCACCGTCTTTGTAGGTGCTGTTTGATAATTATTATCAGTATCACTTGAAACTCTCAATTAAGCTAATATTCACTTAAAATAATTAGTCAAAGTTCTTAACTTAAAATTTGAAATGGATGCAAAATATCATTGAACTTTTATAAAATTTTGCAATTTAGATATTTCAGCATTGGATTACCTAGAAGGCTTAATCTTAATGATATTGACAAATTACCCTTTTGGTTACAGCATCGCTATTATGGTGAATCAATCCCATTTGGTCCCTCAGATCAACAAAATGCCACTACTCTTGGTTACTTAAGCTCAGCACAAGCTTTGGCAGATTATGCACAACTGATCATAGATGTTAAGAAGAATCTGTCAGCTGAAAATTCCCCAGTTATTGTTATTGGAGGCTCTTATGGTGGAAGTAAGTTAAATGCATTTCATATAATTTGTATTCATACTAACTTTTTCCCTACTCAAATTACTCAGTGCTCGCATCATGGCTTCGTTTAAAATATCCCCACGTTGTCATTGGTGCATTGGCATCATCTGCTCCGATACTTTACTTTGATGACATCACACCACAAGATGGATATTTTGTTGTTGTAAGCAAGGATTTTAAGGTAAGCAATTAATCGCAAGTACTCGATCACTTGAATTGATTCCATTATGCTAATGTTAGTTTCTGCTGTAGGATACTAGTGAGAGTTGTTATAACACTATAAAACAGTCCTGGTCTGAAATTGATAGAGTTGCATCTCAACAAAATGGTCTAGTCACCCTTGGAAACATCTTCAGTCTTTGCTAGTAATTCCAGAACTGGCTTGCTTAATGTATATTGTAAAATTATATGCAATAAATTATCTGACTATCTCCGTTTCTTCATTTTTAAGCCCTCTACACTCATCGCAAGAGCTCAAAGACATGCTAAGAAAGATGTATATGTATTCAGCTCAGTATGACAATCCTCCAGATTTTCATGTTGAAAAAGTATGCGGTGCTATTGATGGAGCACCGGAAGGAACTGATATTCTTGGCAGAGTTGCAGCAGGTCTAAATGCAAGCATCCTTTCATGCCACTCCAATTTCAATTGGACACAAATTGTAGATATGTATTTATGGAGATGGCAGGTATGTATTGAAAGCGCACTCTTAGGCTTCTTTTCATGTCATTTGGCTTTGGGAGAGAGTACTATGAGCCTGTTTGGCATTGAAGTTGAAATTACTAGCTTTTTCGATAGTTTCATTTTAGATGCTGTTAGAAAAAAGTAATTTTAGAGTGTTGCTCAGTTGTTTTGAAACTTCTATAATTAAAACATGTAAAATTCATCTTAAAACAAACTTTAGTAAGTAATCTCTAATCAACATTTTTAACATAGTATTTTTCTTAATAACTTGAACAACAATGCCAAACAAATCCTATATAGTATCATAAACACCATTTTTGCTTTCAGACCTGCACTGAACTTGTCATACCAATTGGACTAGACAACAACAATACAATGTTTGAGGCATCTTCTTTTGATCTGAACAGCCGAATCCGCAGCTGTCAAAAACAATACGGTATTGCGCCAAGGCCTCATTGGATCACAACAGAATATGGTGGCCATGTAATCTTTCTTCTATATATGTTTATGGTTAATTATTCTTGCATTTTAATTATTTGCAATTTAATCTTGTAAAAAATAATCTTCAGGACATAAAATCTGTACTGGGAAATTTTGCAAGCAACATCATTTTCTCTAATGGACTGAGAGACCCATATAGTGCTGGAGGGTAAATAACTTAAAACTTTTGGACTAAATATATATTGGTTTTCCCTTCTACTAATTCATTATTTCCTCTTGATTTTCAGAGTTTTAGAGGACATATCAAACAGTGTTGTTGCTATAAATACAGACAGAGGTATGTATATATATATATTGTATCTTACAAGTTTTTTGAACTTTTTTATTAGATGAAAGAATTTGACAGGAATACTATTATGAATTTATGATACTTAGGTGCCCACTGCTTGGATTTACATACTCCAATGCCAAATGATTCTGATTGGTTGGTTGCACAGAGAGAAAAAGAGACCAAAGTCATTGCACGCTGGATTGAAGAGTATAATGCGAAGCCCTCCAGTAGTGATGCAACAACTTTATTATTTTATCGTAATTATTATTTAATTTTTGCAATTGTAGTTATTTGGGTAGTTTAGCAGATGTGTGATCATGAAAGCTTAATGACTGATAATGAGGATGTGAGGATGTTAAGAGATGGATACAAGGCCAAGTAGTTGTAATGCACAAACAATTTAACAGAGTTTGTGCAAAGAAAAATAGAACAGTGACTTGTTTTGGAGAATGCATTTTGACTATTTGTTTGTATTGGAGATAAGCTAAAAATCAAAATAATAAAAACTTTCTACTTGGCATTACTAAAAGGTTTGAAGTTGTGATTATGTTTTTGTTGGAGATGGAGAGGAGAGAGAGAGCAAAATATCATAGCATAAATTATAAGCAAACAGAAAATTTATGCCTTGGTTCTTTTTTTTTTCTTTTCTTTTGCTTCATTTTGAACACAAATTTCAGACAAGAACTCTCCAACTCTCACATTTTTCATATTACAGCAGCTCCCTTTTATAGGGAGAGACTAATTTTGCATTCATCAACTTAAATTACCTTAATATAATGTCTAACCATACTTCTTTTCCTTGAAATAAGGATTACCACAACTTTTCATGCCTAAAACAGATTACATTTCACATTGATACAACATCAAAGATCTCAGCAAAATCTCATCTCTCTAGCAGTTTTACATGTGGAAATGTGATGACTTGGGAAGATAAAATGAGCTATGACTTGTTTCCAGTTGAGCATGTTAAGGGCAAAAGTAAGAAGAAATATGCAGGCTATGGCTATCATACTATATTTTGTAACAAATCCTTTGCTTAGCCTATTTCAGTTCTTGATCTGCACTGTATAAAAGTTTGTCAAGGGACAGGGGCATCCTGACAAGAATGAACCAGTAAATAGGAATAATTTAATCAAGTAATATTTGACTTAATTACTTCAAAATCAAAAAACACTTTTAAATGGTTTTTTGACAAATTAATGGTGTAGAGCAATTGCTTTCTCTTGGTTCTGTTTATCAATTCGTATGCTATATAGCTGTGATTTGATTTCCTTTTGGTTAAATTCTTTACTTGCAACTCATTTCGGATGCGATACACTGCTAAGTTTGTTCCAGGATCCTAAATGCAGAATAGTTTGTGTTAAAATAGATAAAAATGATTTCGAACTGGAGTTGCAGATTTGCCTAATAAGGGCTATTTACTTGCAGCATCTACTGTTCATTACCAAAGCAGCAGATACCGTAAATCAAACAATATATCACACCTTTTCTGTCATAACATTCATAATGGAATGAAAAGTATCAGTATCTTTCTTTTGTCATTGATAATAACGATCTTAGCCGGCTACCTAAGTTTAATTAAGGTTCATAGCTAAAATTTGTAACCAAGAAACTTCCTTGAAACATACTTGTTCTTGAAAGCTAATTGATTAACATAGTAAACAACGTTCCAAAAACAAGATTACAGAAGCTAAGAACGAGAACTAAATGTTAAATATGTGAAACCTATATATATAACGTTGCTCAAAGGCAATTATTGAGGGTCTGTACATAGTTCAGAAATGGCACAACCAGTACTATTTCAGGTGTTGACTTTGTTGCTTATACTTACAACAACAAATGCTTCTGCTCCGAATCCTGAGATATTAGGATTGGGGATAGTTAGAAGGTCTACGATAAGCCTGTCCTACACACAGCTTCAACCACTTTATTACACACAAACACTTGACCATTTCAACTACAAACCTGATAGTTATCAGACTTTCCAGCAGAGATTTTTTCTCAACTTCCAGTATTGGGGTGGAGCAAATACTAGCTCTCCCATCTTCGCCTATTTAGGAGCGGAGACTGATGTAACACTAAATATTCCTGCCATTGGATTCATCGATGATCTTGCTGCTCGTTTTAATGGTTTGCTTTTGTATATGGAGGTCAGTGAACCTTATCATTGTGCATAAGAAATATAAAAAGTGCCACTTTGAATTATCGGTTGGGAGTTAACATTTCTCATTTCAACTTCAAACACTAGCAGCATTTTAAAATCTAGTAGTTAACTGGATTAAAATTATACTGAAATGCCAAAAGTTGAAATTCTAACTCTTAGCGTTTTAGTCTGACTATTGGCTGCGAATTGCTAGCATTTGATTATAGACCTGTAGTTACCAATAATTGATCACAACTGCTAAACCAAACAGGTTCTAAGTTATAGGATAATCATTTGTGATTATACTTAATTTGCAGCATCGCTATTACGGAGAATCAATCCCATTTGGTTCCATAGAAAATCAGAATGCAAGTACACTTGGATACTTCAATTCAATGCAAGCATTGGCAGATTATGCGCAATTGATCACAGATGTCAAGAAAAACTTGTCTGCGCAAAACTGTCCAGTTGTTGCTATTGGAGGATCTTATGGTGGAAGTAAGTTGCATTTGAAAATTTTGTTGGAAAATGTTAATTTCACATTTCTATATATAATTGTTTTTTGTTCATTTACACATTTATATATACTAATAATATATGCAGTGCTTGCGTCGTGGTTTCGTCTAAAATATCCTCACGTTGTCATTGGGGCATTGGCATCATCTGCTCCAATACTTTACTTTGATGATATCACACCACAAGATGGATATTATGCTGTTGTCAGCCGTGATTTTAGAGTAATAATTGAAACTTTCCCCTTGAATCAATCACTTAAATTTTATTGTGTAATGTTAATAATATTGGTTCCTGCAGAATACCAGTGAGACTTGTTATAGCACCATAAAACAGTCCTGGTCTGAAATTGATAGAGTTGCAGCTGAAGCAAATGGCCTTGTGACTCTTGAAAAAATCTTCAACCTTTGCAAGTAAATTCAATTATTCTCCTTTTGACAACTCTGACAAGTGTAATATATGAAAATTTATGCTGACTTCATTTCTTGTTTCTTCTATTTTCAAGCTCACTGACTTCACCGGAATATCTCAAATTCATGCTGGCATCCATGTATATGTACTCAGCTCAATATGACTATCCATCAGCAAATTATGTCGGAAACGTATGCAGAGCCATTGATGGAGCACCACCAGGAACTGATATTCTGGGCAGAGTTGCAGCAGGCCTAAATGCTAGTAGTTCTTATTCATGCCATCCCATTCAAGATTATTCTTTGAGGAAACAAGAGTGGTCATGGCAGGTAAATGGTCAATTGCAGCAAGGATGGTCATGGCAGGTACATGCTCAATTGCACATAGTCATGGAAATGATTAGATTTTTAACTTAAACCATTTGCTTAAAATTCTTAATTATTGCCTTACAGAAATGCACTGAAATAGTAATGCCATTTGGAATTGATAACAATAATACAATGTTTTGGGAAGCTCCTTTCGATCTACACTTGTATATCAGTAGTTGTCAACAAGTTTTTGGAGTCACACCAAGGCCTCATTGGATCACAACAGAATACGGTGGTCATGTAAGCTTTTTCCTTTATTATATGATTATATGTTTTTAGTTGATTCATCTTTCGAAACCCATTATACATGTAATGAATGTAATTCTGATCAAATGAGTGCAACTGCAATTAATTTTTGAATTATAGTAAAATAGTTAATTATAAAAGTTTTGAATACAGTAATTATACATATATTTATTTCAATTCTCAGGACATAAAATCTGTGCTAGGAAATTTTGCAAGCAACATCATTTTCTCTAATGGGCTAAGAGACCCATATAGTGCTGGAGGGTAAGGAGTCCTAAACTTTAGGATTAAATTGACCTTGTTAACTTATATATATTGGTTTGGCCTTGTGATAATTAATTCATCATTAGTTTTGTTCATTATATTTTCAGAGTTGTAGAGGACATATCAGACACTATCGTTGCTATAAATACAGAGAAAGGTACCCACTGTATGGATTTATATACACCAACCACAAATGACCCTGATTGGTTGGTATCACAAAGAGATAAAGAGACCAAAATCATTGCACTATGGATTGCTCAGCACTACGCCAATCTTAATACAATGCCAACACCAAATGCTTAACATCATCATTAATTTGTTTGTCATGTAATATGTCGGCGAAAACACGAAGATAAAGTAATTTTTTTATGCATGGTTAGGTGTGTTTACGTCCACACACACAGTAATATGACATGCATTTCTTTATTATATTTGAAGAATGACTATTACAATCCTATTTATAATACCATATATACAAGTGGGAATAATAATAAATAATCATCCTTGTATATAATAATAAAATTGAATACCGTAAAATATACCAGAACCACTTAATAAATAGTAATTTTTCTCTAATTAACTAATATGATGCATAACTCAACATTATAATAATCTTAAGAATAATAAAAACTTTTACAAATTAGACACGTTAGGGAATGTATTGAAACTGTAATAGTGCTTAGAATGCAAAAATGCAAAAATGCAAAAATTTCGAAAATATTACATAAACTGCCCATCTACCAAGTAGTTTAATTAGCCTCGGAAACCAAATGCTATAGCTTATGAAATTTTTTGCAAAATAAAGGGGCGGGCGAGATTAGTTTTTTTTGGCATACCGTGATAGTGCTTAGAATGCAAAAATTTCGAAAATTTTGCAAAAATTGCCCATTCATCTAACAGTGCAATTGGCCTCAGAAACAAAAGGCTATATAGCCTATGAAATTTTTGCCACCCGAAGGTCGAGCGACATTAGTATTTTTTTGCATTTTAGACATGTTAGGACAATGTATTAAAACTGTGATAATGCTTAGAAAGCAAAAATTTCGAAGATATTATATAAATTGCCCATCCACCAAATAATGAAACTGGTCTCAAAAACCAAAGGTTGTAGAGTATGAGATTTTTTCTACCCGAGAGCCTAGCTTTTACATTCTAGACATGTTAGAACAATCTATTGAAGTCATGATTGTGGCATGAATGTGGAAATTTCGAAGAGATATTAGAATTTGTAGAAAGTGTAGAGGGTTTGGAAAACCAAATGGGGGCCGAGAAGATTAGTGTTTTTTTTTTTTTTTTTTTTGCTTCCTAGACATGTTAGGCTAATGTATTTAAGCTGTGATAGTGCTCAGAACGCTAAAATTTCCAAATATATTATACAAACTGCCTATACTCCAAAAAGTGCAATGGGTCTTAGAAACCAAAGCCTGCTAAGGAAATTTTTACCACTCGGGGATCCAACGAAATTAGTATTTATTTTCATTTGAGACATGTTAGAGGAATGTATTGATGCTGTGATTGTACTTAGAACGTGAAAATTTTGAAGATATTGTATAAACTACTCAACCTCCAGAAAGTCCAATGGTCTCGGAAACCAAAGGTAATGCCTACAAAATTTTTGTCATTTTGGGGGGTCGAGCGAGATTAGCATTTATTTTCATCCAATACACATTACCCTAACATTCCTACTATGTGAAGAAACACTAATCTCGCCTGGTCTTTGTAGGGCTATATTTCATAGGTCCCTTTGAGTTCTAAGACTCGTTGGACTTTCTGGTAGATGGTCATTATTGCAATTTCTGGTAGATGGTCATTATTGCAATATCTTTATACTTTTTGCGTTCAAGCTACGACTAAGACTTTCATACGTTGCCCTAGCATATCTAGGGGTCCAAGAAACACTAATCTCACTAAGTTCCCGAGTGGCAAAATTTCAAAGGTCTATACCCATTGGATTCCTAGACTCATTGGACTTTCTGATGGATGGCTATTTTTGTAAAATCTTATTTTTTGGGTCCAATGTATGTTAAGCCATTGTTATTAAAATGTCATCCAAGAAAGAAATTAAAAATGACAAATCATTTAATAAAAAAGTATAATGGGTCTCAAAAACGAAAGGATTATACCTATGAAAATTTGATTCCCGAGAAACCGAGAGACAGTGACATTAGCTAAAACTTAAAAATATTCAAAATAATACATGAATTGATCATTTAATAAAAACTACAACGGATCTCGAAGACCAAAGGGGTATACCTTTGAAAATTTGAGTCCCGAAAGTCCGAGCAAAATTTTGGTTTCTTTGCATCCTAGGGATGCTAAGGTATTGTAATTAAACTGTAACCCTAGCTAGAACCTAAAAATGTTCAAAATAATGCATGAATTCATCATTTAATAAAAATTACAACGGGTCTCAAAGACCAAATGGATATTCCATTGAAAATTTGAGTCCCGAAAGTCCGAGCAAAATTTTGATTTCTTTGCATCCTAGGGATGCTAAGGTATTGTAATTCAACTGTGCACTAGCCAGATCTTAAAAATGTTCAAAATAATGCATGAATTCATCATTTAATAAAAACTACAACGGATCTAGAAGACCAAAGGGGTATACCATTGAAAATTTGAGTCCCGGAAGTCCGAGTAAAATGTTGGTTTCTTTGCATCCTAGGAATGCTATGGTATTGTAATTAAACTGTGACCCTAGCTAGAACCAAAAAATGTTCAAAATAATGCATGAATTGATCATTTAATGAAAACTACAACGGGTCTCAAAGACCAAAGGGGTATACCTTTGAAAATTTGAGTCCCGAGAGTCCGAGCAAAATTTTGGTTTCTTAGCATCCTAGGAATGCTGAGGTATTGTAATTAAACTTTGACCCTAGCTAGAACC
>CATKHJ010534966.1:0-12730 GCA_949750685.1 Vernicia montana
CTTAGTGTAGAGTTTACTTTAACTTTCAAATTATCATTCTACCATTCACCATTTTGAGTATATGAATATTTAAATTCATATTTTTTATGTAGAAGAATACAAATTCAAGTAGACTTCCTACTACCGAGTAGTGAAACTTACCCGAATTTAGATCTCAAAATGGCCACTTAATGAGTTAATTTATCATAATTTCTTCTAAGTAATTGTCTCAAATTCATAATTTTTTTTAAATAATATTCATTACTTACTCTAATAACGTTTATTAATTTTAATTATATGTATATTATATTTTTTTAATATATAAATAATGAATATATTAATTTATTTAAAATTTCGGTTCGATCCCGGTTGAACCTCTAACCCGTAACTCTCTGTTTTCACCAATTCTAAGTTCGGACCGAATTTGAAAACATTGGTATGCACAAACACAATACAGTCCTTTGGCAAAAAAAAAAAAAAAAAAAATACAGTCCTACTCCAACCCCAAATCCCTTTGCGTTTGACGATATACATTTTAATTTTAAAATTTTAATTTCATCAAGACGGACGGCTGAGATACAAAGAAGACCTGCGCACGAGAAGTATAGGGTTAAAAACTTCAAAAAGCAAATAACGAAAAGGGATTAGTGGGTCTTACCTGGCATGCAAGGGCAGCTGTCTCCAACTTCTTTGACCAAGAAAGCTACACTAACACATTCCTTCTCTTTCTCTCTCTACAAGCAATAGGTGGCACATGCCAGACTCTCACACATGCATGTCTCCACAGCTTTATCATTTCCATAACTCCGAATCCAAAGTAAAATTCTTTCTTTCTGATGTTGCAATCAATATCCTCGTGACGTTAATGTAAAATTTCTTTTTGTCTACTCGTATTTTCTCGGTTTTCAGTTTCTCCGAGCCCTCAAAATTCAGGTTAAATCATAGACTAAATTAAGGTAAAATTAAAATATATTAGACTTATAATAAGTTGAATTTTACAATACAAAATTATCTAAGTTATTTAGATTGGATTACCTTCTTATATATTTAATACTCTCCTCTCAAATGATAACTGAGGTAAAATTATTGAGTTAGACTTAATTAACACTGAACAAGCATATGATGACTTCTGCCAGTATCACCTAGAAACACAATCCACATGTTTTGAGTACAATACCATGTCAAAATCTTTAAACTCTAGAAGAGACCACTTAGAAACACAGCCCATATGCTTCATATACGAGTCCAATTCTGATATCATGTTAAAGTCTCTAGGCTTAACAGTCCGTTTGATACATAATATTACTTATTAGTAAATAACACTACGTGTTTGATACATATAATTCAAATTAGACTTAATAATCTCAAAAAGTTAACTAACCCTTAATATCAATATTATCTAAAACCTAACATCTCATGTCTTTAACAATCAATAGAATTAATAATTTCATTATTTACTAATCCTAGAATTATGAATCCGTAAATTAAACGGATCGTAAAAATCTACCTCTAGATAGAGTCATGATCTAAATCAAGATAAGATTAAGATGTATTGAACTTATAATAAATTAAATTTTACACTACAAGATAATCTAAATTATTTAGATTAAATTACCTCCCTTATTATAAGCTATTCATATTTTTTTTTATTATTAATCAATATTAAATTACCCATACACATTCCATTTTATTCATTCATTATTATATATTATTATATATTATATATTATTATATATTTAACACATATACTACTACAAGATTGTCTTTTCATTCAAGAAAATCAAATATCAAATTCTTTTACTATTTGCTCCAAAGATACTCCGACCATAGCCCCTTTCAATGCCTTTATGGCTCTATCATACATATAGGCCAACAAATGTCCAAGGTACTAAGGTTCGCAATAAGTTGAATCATTCGGCCTTAAAATGTAAAACAAACTTCACAACAAATCCCTGTTGTTTTGCTATGACATATCCTCGTGATAAAGATGAAGACCAAGGCCAAAGCGTGCACAGGCTCGACGAAATGCCATTGCTTCTGCCTTTTGTACAGGATCTCCATAACCTACATCATCCACCGAAGCAGTCCCAGTTGATTCCCTATATATCTGGTGGAACAAATTACACACACACACACAAACAAAAAACAAAAAAAAAAAGAGGTGAGGTATAATGTTCAGTTGTATCACAAAGCAAGTCATCTTGGCAAGCAGGCTGATTCTGCTTAAATCCAAACTTGCACATATTTCATAACTTACTTCAAAGTTAGATCACATGCCTCTTGAATAATTTCAAACGTCATCTAAATAACCAATATCAATATTTCCAAAAGACATCAAATAAGACTAAGATCCCTCATCTTTTCCTTAACATCCGCAAAGATGACATAGTATTTGTAAACATAAAATGAGAGATAAAAACAATGATTTATGCATTAAGCGTAGACATTCTCATGTGACTCAGATTCATGATGCATACCTATTATGATAAAGTGGCGCAAGCAAGACACTAGAGGAGATGATATGGGTCCAAATTTACCATAGAAATCCTATAAAAGAATATTACTACAAAAAAAATTAAAAGAAAGAGCATGCATAAAATGAAAGTGGAGAGTGTACAGAGGGACACTGATTTTGACCCCGTAATTTGGTTCAAATGTGTTTCAAGCAACTGACAGAAATTTCCAGATTAAACAGATAGCAATAAGAACACATGAGAAGGGAACAACTGAAATCTAAACTAGTTAAAATACATACAGGAGAAAGTGTTTTGGACCTTTAAATTGTATTTTGAATTCTATATTTTGTCAAATGAAATATTGAATCAAGGTAACAGTCAGTCTCAATTTTGTATGATGCATTAGTTCCAGGGTTCCACACTCTAGCTTGGTAATTGATATTGGACCTAGAGCATTTCCCCAGAAGCTTTCAGAGGTTGTAGAATACTTCTTGTAGGTGGTAACTGGTAAGTATCATATTCAAACTGTGACTCACAAAATTTGGGAACTTGGGAGAAACAACTAACCAAGAAAATAGCACTATGATCGCACGTTACACCTTTTATTTCCTTGGTCATCAATCATCATCCAAGGTTCCACTTGTGCTCTAATCCACTATTTGAAATCATCTCGATGCCTAAACCACTCAAAATCAAACTACACTTGAATGAATCTGAGGACTATCTTAAATTCATTATCACTCTTAATGTAATTCCCAAAAAGTCCAACTGTATTGAAAGTGATCTTCAATCACTTGTAAAATTCATTATCTAGTTATCAGTATCATCTATCCTAATATGCATGTTTCACAAGCTATAAACATCTATTCCAAGTTTCAAGTCCAGAAAATGTAAAATTAACTTATGTCCAATTGATATATAAGGATAAGCTATAAAGCGTTTTCCATCTCATTACTTGATATGATTGTTGGCCGACTTTTAGGATTCGTTTGGTTTGCAGAATGAACTAGAATAAGAATGACATTTTTATTCCATGGCAACATAAAAACAATTTTTCATTTATGTGTGAAATTCATATCCCAGAAATTTGTGAAATATCAATATTATATAATGATAATGATGACACATTTAAAACTCCAAACAAAAATTGAGATTGTGGAATAGTTATTCAACACAAAATAACTATTAAATTTCCATCTTATTTCATGCTATTTTATGATTTGAACAATGTTTAAGAAGCAAATTATTAAGTGAAGCAAATTATCAAGTGAAGCAAAAACTCAAGAATTCTTCAGGAATAAATCTGCCGTATGATGAGAAGGAAGTCCAAGCTGCGATTAAGGCTATGCATCAGGACAAATCTCTTGGTCCGAATGGCATGAATCCGGGTTTCTATCAGATGTTTTGGGATATTACAGGGAAGTCGGTGACCAAAGCTTGCCTAGATTGTTTGAACAATTGCTCATTTCCAGAAGGCTTAAACGACACTACCATTGTGCTCATTCCAAAGAAGAAAAATCCAGAGAAGATGGGTGATCTCCGACCTATTTCGCTGAGTAATGTTATATACAAAATAATTTTGAAAGTCATTGCAAATAGGCTGAAATTGGTTCTTGATTCGGTCAATTCAGATCCTCAGAGTGCCTTCATCCCAGGAAGGCTAATCACTGACAATGTATTAATAGCCTTCGAAATTGGTCACTATCTAAAGAGGAAGAAACAAGGGAGAATGGGTATGGCAACATTGAAGATCGACATGGCAAAAGCCTATGATCATGTCAAATGGGATTTTATTCGTCAAATGCTTCTCCATTTGGGATTTCACAACAAGTGGGTTGACTTAGTCATGCTTTGTGTGTCATTTGTGAGGTATTCTATCCTTCATAATGGCTGTGACATTGGTCCAATTGTTCCTCAGCGTGGGCTTCGTCAAGGCGATCCACTGTCTCCATATTTGTTCCTGGTTTGTGCGGAAGGGTTATCCTCTATTCTCAGTTATGAATCTCGTAGGGAAAACATTCATGGCTACCAGGTTGCGTGATCAGCTCCTGTGATTTCTCAAATGTTCTTTGCAGATGAGAGCTTCCTATTTTTTCAGGCAACGGAGGAGGAATGTGAAAGGGTAAAGCACTGCTTGAAGAAGTACGAACTTGCCTCTAGGCAGGTTGTTAATTTCGTTAAATCATCAATATCTTTCAGTGCTAATGTAGGAGAAGATATTAGAGCAAGAATTTGTGGTTTGTTGGGGGTTTCAGCAACGAATGACCATGGGCGATATCTGGTATTGCCGTCCTTGGTTGGACGCAACAAGTCAGAAATTTTTAACTTTGTTAAGGAGAAAGCATGGAGTCAAATGCATGGTTAGCATCTCAAAATGCTTTCAAGAGCAAGTAAAGAAGTGTTGTTGAAATCGGTCGTGCAAGCCCTTCCCTCATATGTAATGAGTGTGTTCGCTATTCCTCTTAATATGTGTGAGGAATTAGAGCAAATGATGAACTCATTCTGGTTGGGCAGTGGTGGAAATGACAGTAAAGGAATTAGGTGGAAGAGCTGAGAAATGATGTGTGGGAGAAAAGTAGCTGGTGGTTTCGGTTTTAGAAGAGTGCATGAATTTAATATTGCATTACTTGCAAAACAGGGCTGGCGTTTGATTACAGCTCCAAATTCTCTAGTAGCTCATGTGTTTCAGGCGAGATGTTATCCTAACGAGTCTTTTTTAGAGGCTAAATTGGGTAACAATCCAAGCTATGCTTGACATAGTATTTTTGCATCTCAAGGGTTACTTCGCCAAAGTACAAGAAGAAGGATAGGTTCAGGTAGCAGTGTGAAGATCTGGGGGGATCCATGGCTCCCAGATGTGAATAATCCTTTATTAACCTCTCCGGTGGTGCAAGGTCTTGAAGAAACCACAGCGGATTCATTAAAAAGTGCAGACTCAGCCTGATGGGATGTGGATTTACTTCGAGATTTGTTTTACGAGAGGGACACTGAGCTGATAATGTCCATTCCATTGAGCAGAAATGCAGGTGATGACATTTGGTTCTGGCATTGGGATAAAAAAGGCTCCTACACAGTAAAAAGCGGTTACAGAAGCTTGATGGCAAGGTATGAACAAAATGCACCTTCCTCGTTGGTAAATTGGAATGTTCATTGGGATTTACAGGTCCTTCCGAAAGTGAAGAATTCCATCTGGAGGTCCCTTTCCTCATGTCTGCCAACAATGAAATCTCTTCGGTATAGACATGTTGATGTGAATGAGTGGTGCCCTCTTTGCCACAATGGGGTGGAAGATGAGCTTCATGCTTTGGTTTCATGTCCTGTGGTTCGTTGTATGTGGCGTTCTTCTCCCATTGGGGATTTTTTGGGTCAAGCTGTAAGTCTAGAGGAATGGTGGGAGGCTATGATTCAGAGGGTGGCCAAAGATGAAGCATGTGCTTCAGCTATAATTATGTGGAATATATGGAAAATTAGAAATGATTTGGTATGGAATGGGAATCATAAACCTGCATCTATAGTAATTAATATTGCTATGGATATGCTTCAGCAATGGAAATCAGCTTCACGTGTCTCTGAAAAGTTGCCTGTAGCTGCTACGATGGTTGAAAAATGGTCCAAACCTGATACTGGGCGTCTCAAGTGCAACGTGGATGCCGCCCTGATCTCTGCTCGACCATGGTCTTGGTTTGGGTGTGTGGTTCTTGGATCTGCAGGTGAAGTTGTTGCTGCTATGCATGGCTGTATTCCAGGTCAACATACTCCTCTAATGGAAGCAATGGGGGTTAGAGAGGCCCTTAGTTGGCTCAAAGGATTAGGCTTAAAAGACATCATTATTGAGTCTGACTCATTGTCTCTTATAAATGCTCTTCAATGTACAAAGTCAAATTCATCTTATTTTGGTTTACTTATTATGGACTGTAATCTCCTAGCAAAGGAGTTTTTGAAGTGTGATTTTGTTTTTGTTCGTAGGTCAGCAAACCAAGTAGCTCATTGCTTGGCAAGAACTGTTGATTCTATGTCTAGTCTGGTTAGCTGGGTTGGTAGTTTTCCAGCTTTTATTTCTCGTGTACTTGCTGCTGATATAAGTTAATGAAGTTTTACCTTATTTTCAAAAAAATCTGCCGTAATAGTTAAAACATTCACATTTTGAACAAATAAACCAGAGATCTTCCATTGATGAATAATAAAAAAATGATGACAGGAAGACTCTTCATGCAGAAGGAAAGCCTAATGTTTCAGCCATTATAGCATTTCCTAACTAGTCAACTGGGAAAGGCAAAAAACCTCATCACTGTCCACAAACTCTGTTTCATGCAAGCTAAATTTTGTGGTATTCTCATCTAAATAGTAACCAAGGTATCTATATTCTATAACAAACCAAGATAGCAATGGTCACGTTTTCTTCAAATACATGAATCCTACTAGAACATGAACTATTCCACTTATTGTCCTCAATCAAATAAAAAGTGGAGGTTTTTTTACAGAGAAAAATCAATACTTCCATATACTTCCATGCCATGAAGACTTCCAGTTAGAATTTTCTCATGTGGCAAGCTTAGAAGCATTTTCATGAAAAGAGTTAACCCTGCATAGAAGGATTAGAACAAAAATTCTAGGGTCAATTGATGAACATATTGAGAGGCTACGTGCCCCCTTCTTTTATTAGTTTATCATTGACTGAAGCCTAGATATTTTTTTTTTCTTTCAAGGTTTTGGTTTGATGAGTAGATTTGAGTTATAGTTTTGGCTTCAAACAGTTTTATTTATTCTGTACTCCTTATCATATGCCTCCTTTGTACCATCTAATACAAACCTCTCCTAATCAGCCTATCTCCAGCCAGCAAAAACTACACAAACTTTCAAGGGATAAAAATCATTGCTGTTCAATGAATTCACCACCATGGCGAAAGGATGACTAGAAAGAATATGAACTGAGCCATTAACATTTTTTATGAGATTATGCCCAACTTATGACCTGCAAAGCAGTCATATGGCAAGCTCAAGCCATCTCAATCACAGAAATTGGAAGATGAAGTTATAACTCTGGCCTTAAACAAAAGCTCAACGGTCTGAGCGTAGGGTGCACTATAAACAACTGGTATATGTATGGAAACAAGCATAGAGTGAAAAAATACCTCAGCATCAGTCCCATAGAGTGTCACACGGTAAACAACAGATACAGACTTGCCATCAGTGGAATAAGTTATGCTCCGAACCTCACCAGACCACTCTGCACAGAAGATAAAAAGCATTGCAAGCAAGAAGGATATATATATATATATACAATAATTTCAAAGCTGAGAGAATGAATTAACCATGTGTTGCCATGTCATCAAATTACCAATTTGAATTCTAATTTAGAGTCCAATCTAATGAGCATTAAACACACAGTTTAAGGTGCTTGGCATGTAGCATTGTTGCTACTCTCTCTTCTCAGTAAAAACACGTTACAACTAAGGAGTCGATCTTTTTCCTGAATTTTCTATGAATGTATTGGTGAATTATATGTTACACAACCATTCAACTTTATCATTTTAACGTTCAATTAGTTAGAAACTGATCATATAGATCAATATTTGTATAATAGTATATTTGAAGGTTGAGAGTACTAGACATTACGCTGCCCTTGATGTTTTACTCTTGATTATTATTTTCAATTGTGTTCTTTTTATAGAAGAGATATTTTACTTTTCAATGTTGTCATTCAGCTCTCCCTTAGGCCGATGGTGTTTCACGACCTGCTACTGTTGAGATTTATTTTTTCATCTTTAAGTATTTCTATTAAAATAATTTTTTTTTGTAGATGTTTTATATTGTTATACCGTGTTTTTTTTTATTTCCATGAACCATCAAAACAATATATTTTTCTATCAAGTTTGTATTTAATTTTAAATAGCTTTTGCTTGATGACACTTTCACTATATTAGTGTTCTATTATATATCAGTATAGAATACTGGTATTTTTTTCCAATTTTCACTTCTCTTTAATATATTTACAAACATTTTTATTTTAAATGTTGTTAACGATGTTCTTCAATGGCTTTCACTTACTAATGTTTGGGACGTTAGAACATTACTTCTTCCTTACTAATGTTTGGAACTCAAGAAAACAATGTTATCGGCATGTCAATTACATAGGGCCTTCCACTTTATTTAGTCTTCAGTAGTTTCCTTAATATTAAAGTAGAAATTCAATTTTGTATCAATTTGGCATTTTAAAAGGTTAGGCACATTTGAAGAGGTGAAATTAATGTTTGATCATCTGAGATTACTAATATTTAATTTGTGGCACTTCTTTTGTAATGCAGGAAAACTATAATAGATAGACAAGGAGCCACAAGTAACTTGAAAGGTGAATGAAAGTGACAATACATTTCAGTGTTTGTATTACATAATACTCAATTTTGGAAAATAGCTTCAGCTAATAAAAAGCTCAAATATTATTTAGATTCACATGGATTATATCCATTTAAACTAATTTAATTCCCTAATTGTGTGCGTCACTAGAAATTGTTTTAAATCCGCGCAGATTGTAGTGATTCGTGTGAATGACAAAATATCCGTGTGTGCGTGCAAGCTTTTGGATATTGACTTACCTGGAGCTTGTAAATTCATTATCCTGTTGACTATATGCCTGCAAGGAATAGGAACCGACAGTAAACGACCATAATTAGTATTATAACCTTGTGCATCAGTATAAAAATAAAGGTAAATGCTGATTGAGAAAAGTTTCTCCAAGATCAACAAGAGCGGTGCAATAGAAGAAGTATTTTATGAAACGATGGGAAAATTCAAAAGTGTTCCTGAATCGTTGTAAGAAAATCTATAGTTTGAACCCTAACGACTGGGTCTAAATCCCATGAAAAATTTGGGAAAGGAATTAAAGAAGTAACAGAAGAAAGTGAAAGCTTTAATTTAAAATGGAAAAAACGAAAGACAAGATAAGGCATGATACTACCAGGGGATGTATTTGGCAGAGAAGCCATCCTCGAGGCGTTGCCTGACGAGGGAATCGGGTACTTTCTTGTTGAGTTCTTTGAGGATTTCAGAAAGCGGCCGGCTGATTCCTGAAGTAGGGACGTCGTTGCTTTGTATCTCACTTAGCCTCTCTGTTTCTCCAAAAGAAGAAGAATACGACGACGAGAACTTGGAAAAATAGGATTGTTTCGAAAGAAGCACCGATAATTGCTTCAGTTTCAAGGGGGATTGGGAAGACAGTGATCTTGACGTCAGCAATTTCATTTTCAATTTCACGGTCCACATTTGCTATAAGAAATTTCAAACTCGGAAGCGAGAGAAAGCAACTACGGCTGCTCTGATTCGTGAACACCTCTCCACCGCCTTCTCCTCCATTTCCAAAAGCTAAATGTACCCCAAGCTTGAAGCTCAATCCCAATACTTTTTTTTTTTTTTTTAAGAGGAAATTACCTAAATACAATTTTTTTTATTTTTTTTTAAATATCCTAATTTCAATACGAGTTAAATTTACGTCATCTTCTTGCGATGATGTTTGAAATGATATATTAATTACAAATTCATCCTTAATTTCTACAATTGATCTAGTTTGAATCTTACGTATTGCCCATTAATCAGTTTTGTTAATGTAAATAAACATAATAATTAATAATCTCATCCAATTCCACCCACCAACTTTTAACTTCATCTCTATGTGCAATCTACACCACCTCCATGTGCAGATATATTTAAATCTAGCTAGCTTTCTTCAATTATACCTAAATTAGTGTTATTTATTTCCTATAAATAGCTTGGATTTCTCTTGTATAAAATATAATCTCACCCACCACCTTAGATTTCTAATTTTATTTCCATGTGCAGCCTACACCACTTTCATGTGCAGACATATTCAACTCCAGCTAGCTTCCTTCAATTATACCTAAATTAGTGTTATTTATTTCCTATAAATAGTTTGGATTTCTCTTGTATAAAACACAACAAAGATATATGAAATATACAATTCTTTTTCTGTTTTTAAAGCTCTAACATGGTATCATAGCTTTTTTAAATTTAAAATCAGAGCATCTTTGTTCCAAATTTTTTTTTTCTCTTTCCTTCCCACTTCTGTACCTTCTGTAAATTTTCTATGCACACGTTGGAAAAATTTTTTGACCATACCATTACAAAGATATCATCTTCAGAAAAATTTTAAAATCAACCGCAGCTCTAATGGACCTTGGACGCGCCTTCACACGTCGCTCAAAGACTCTGCGACTGAGATCAATCGCTCCACATGTCTCACTTGCTGTTGGAGGTTGAAGACGATACAGTCAGCAGACACGTCAGTAACGCCGTCCAATCAGCAGACACGTCATCCAGTCATCTGCCGCCACGTGTCAACCGAAAGTGACATGTGCCATCCTGCCACGTCACCAACATCAGACACATCAACCAATCATATCTGACATGTGTCAGTTGTCAGGCCACGTGTCAACTGACACGTCATCCAGATCATCCACGTTTCTCCAATCCGAGGCTGCCACGTGTCACCTGTCAGTGACACATCATCCATTCCTGTTGCCCGATCCGTGCTTTGACCCGACCTGTCGCACTCTGACCCGCCCGATCCGCGCTCTGATCCGGTCTGGTCCGCGCTCTGATCTGACCCAGTTGCCTTTTGGTTTTGACTTTGACCGAACCGATTCATTAAAGTTTGACCAACCGGTTCGACCTAATTCAGATCGATTCCTGAAGTTTTTTGGTCTCCTGAATCCATTTTTGAGGTCTGTTTTCTCAAATTCAACTTTGGTGATTGTTTTTCTGAATTGATCCTACATTTTCTGTATTATTGTCTCTACTTTGCTGCAATAATGGCTTTTGAAAATTCTCAGCATCTTTCTTCCCCTATTGTCCAACTAATTACAACTATTTTTTATGGTACCAATTATGATCTATGGTCACAAGAAATGTATAGCTTTCTGAAAGGCCGTCTTTTTGTGGCGAAATGTAACCGGTCAACATTCCCAGCCCACAAAAAATACTGGTGAAGATGATACAAAATTTGTGGAACGACTAGAGCAATGGGATGGCAAAAATCATCAAATATTGACATGATTCCACAACACTTGTCTTCCAGAAATTAAAAGCAAATTTCGTTGCTTTAACACTGCTTGCGAGGTTTGGGATTTTCTAAAAACACGATATTCTGTTTCTGATGATGTGCATCAATTTCAGCTTTATCGTCGCCTTCATCGGCTTCAGCAGCAATCTAATCAGACAATTCATAGTTATGTTTCTAAACTCCAAACCATCTGGGATCAATTATCCACTTATGATCCTCAATGGTCTGACTCTGCCTCTGCTAAGCTTTTTTTGGATTTTCACAATCGTCAACGCATTTGGCATCTACTTATGACTGTTAGCCCAGAATTTGAATCAGTTAGTGCTTCACTTCTACATTGCACTCTATTACCCAAATTGGATGTTGTAATTAGGGAATTGCTTTCTGAGGAAACTCATATCCATACACTTCGTACGGAGCGATCTTTTTCATCATCAAATGTCATTCTTGCCACTTTTTCCGGTTCATCTACCCAAGTATCTCAGAATATTGTTGCTCTAGCTACTCCTACAGGGTCTTTTCGCAATATCTTTTGCAATTATTATAAGAAACCCGAACATAAAATCACAGATTATCGAAAACGACCTCAAAATCAACAATCCTCTGGATCAGGCACTGTCAACCATCCCTCTCCAAATACTTATAGACCTAACTCCTCTGTAAGTACTTATGGAACTGGCCACTCTCTCACCACTGTTGCTGCTGTTGAGGAATCTTCTGCTACTACTCCCACATTCACTTTACAGGACATTCAGACCATTCTCCAACAAATACAATCTTCCTCTAGTGTGTCTTTTTCATCTGTCCTTTCTGTTACCCCAGGTACAACTTCTTCCTGGTTTTTTGATTCTGCATGTTGTAATCACATGATATCAGATCAATCCTTATTTTCCTCTATGTCAGTACCTACCTTACCACCTATTGTTCATACTGCTGACAACTCTGTTTTATCTGTTCCCAAAGTTGGCACTGTTTCCATATTTAATTTGTCTTTGTCTAATACTTTTTTTGTTCCTAAACTATCATTAAATCTCATTTCTGTTGGTCAACTATGTGAACTTGGTTTTGACTTACATTTTTCGAGTAATGGTTGTACTGTGCAGGATCCACGAACGAAGGAAATCCTTGGGACATGGCGTAAAGTGGGCCGACTGTTTGAGCTCAAATCTCTTCGTTTACCATCTAAAAATATTGTTGCAGTTGTTTCTTCTACTATTTGGCA
>CATKHJ010534979.1:0-10571 GCA_949750685.1 Vernicia montana
TTTTATTAGTTAGTTAATTAAATTGGTTTATCTAGGTTGTTAGTTAATTAAAATCTGAAATAATTAATCCAACTTGGTAAATCAATTAGGTTAACTAATTAATCAACCCACCTTTTAATCAATCAATCTGAAACATGATAAAAAGCTCAGACTAAACAAACCCCCTTTGCAAGAAGGGAGAACTACGTGGATTTTAATTCCCATTCAAAGGGATATGTAGGCATGCTTGTCTAAAGCATTAAATTCAATTAAAATAAACTTTCCTCCTCTTTCACCTTCATCGCATAGTTTATGTTGTAAATTTGTTGCTTATTGTATTTAATTCCTTTATTGCTTCTATTATTTTCTTTATTACTTTGCTTTACTTTAATTCATGCATTGTATAATTGCTCATGCATTATAATTGTTCATAAAATTCATTTTAAGCCATTGTGTATTAAATTTGTCAAACCAATAAAAATGAACCAAAAACTTAATCCCCAATTCATCTTTGCTAATCGTGGACTAGTGCGCTTTTTCATTAGATAATAATTGGAGTCAAATGGGTTTTTCCTTAACTTTTTCCAAATAAAATAAAATTAAAGTGGCGATTCCCAAATTCATTTTCAAAATCAACCAATCAGAACCTGAGGGTTCCATCGTGAGACCAAATCCGAATGAGCATTTCGATTCCCCTCTAGCAGATCGAATCGGTGCTAGGGCGAGGCCTCACAGGCTTGTACCGTTGGAAGCTTCAGAGGTTGAGCTTCCTCCCTGGCAGTCGCGTGTCAATGGCTGACGACCGGACGGTGACAATCAACAGCAATTTCTCTCTCTCTCTCTCTCTCTCTTTAATTCCCGTTCCCAGCCAGCTTCTGATTGGTTCAAAATCAATCAGATGCTATATGCTTAATAATACTAATAATAATAATAATAATAATAATAATAATAATAATAATAATAATAATTTCTGAATTTCAATTAAACAATTTAGATAAATAAATAATAAATAAATTTTAATTAAATTAAAATACTCAATATTAATAAAATTTTATAATTTAAAATTCAAGATATTACATGTAGTTTTTAGTATCATATTTTTCTAAAAAATAAAAAATATAGACAACAATATTTCTATGTATTAAAAATAATAATAAAGAAATATATAAGAAAATGAAAATTAAGTCTTTATTTCTTGTAAGAATTATTAATTTAAATAGAATAAGAGTATTTTAATCAAGTTTAATAATGAAAAAACTAGCAGGAATGTCAAAAATTAAAAGGAGAGTATCAATATCGCCTCCCTTTAGTAAATGGTGAATAATTTAGTAAATGGTTGATGAAAGATTCTTTGGTATATTATACAAATCTTAGTTATTATATTGAAAATATTATATTATATTTTTTTAGATGGAAGAGAATTCTTATTTATGAAAATAAATAAATTATATGGTTAAAAGTAAATAAAAATATAAAAATATATAAATCATAAACTATGTTTTTGAATTTGATGGCAGAGAAGAGAAGCGCTCAGTTGGCTTAAATGTCAGCATTTTCAAAAGGTTATAATAGAATTTGATGCTCAACTATTGGTATATGCACTACAACATAATCAAGAGTATGATTCTGTTTTTGGTTTAATTGTAAGTGATTGTAAAATTCTTTTTGAGGATTTAGTTGGCTGTTCCTTTCAGTTTGTTAAGAGATTTGTGAATTGTGTTGCTCATGTCCTAGCTAGAGTGGCTTGTTCTTTGGCTAATTGGGGTGAGAGGGGGTATTTATCCTCCTCCCTTCCTTATCAATGTATTGTGTTTTGATGCTTAATGAAAGTCTCTTTTCCAGTTAAAAAAAAAAAAAAAAAATCTATATTTTTGAATCTAACTTGATAGATGATAATTTTCATATGTATAAAGACGCAACCATGTTGACCGAGTAATTGACTCAATTCGACATAACAAATTAACAATGATAAGCACGTTTCGCTCGGTGACTATATCATATCATAACTCAATATTAACTCCCAATCAGAGAGGATAAAAACAAATAAAAATATAAAAATACAACATTGACAAATATTACAAATCAAATATGCAAAGAGTATATTTGTATTTACTAAAAATTAAGTGAAATAAAAAAAAAAAAAAAGTGAAATAATGGGCTATCATCAATTTTTTTTTAGCTGGCGGTAGTCCAAATTAAAGAGAATAAAAGAAAAATTTTGAGAGAGAAAAAGAAAGGAGACTAGGATTTTTTATTTATTTTAGATTTTGTTATATTTTTATTTTTTAAAATAAAAATATCAAACTGATCTGATTGATAAAATTGAAAACGGGCCATAAAATGGATTAGAACTTTTTTTTTTTTGGCCCAAAAAAATGGATTAGACCTTCAGTCTCATTTTAAAAACATTGCTAATTGGGTGGGGTCTACTGTGTTTATTTATTATTCATTTTGGATCAAAAAAGTATACATGGTCTATGAGGTGCTTTACCAACTTTAGAAATTTAAACTTGTACGTTCAAATTTGTACGGACATATAATACGTTTTGTAGTGTGTATAATTTTTTTTCCAATTTAATTATTTTCTTGTACAAAATTACATTTATAACTTCACATTATTCATTTTAAAAAAATTAGATTTCTTTACTTTTTTGGTAGGGTAATTAATTTTTAATAGTTTTGCAGACAATAAAACTTTCCATTAATATAGTCTTGAATTAATTGATGAAACTGGTACTGTGTACTTTGACTTCTTTCAAACCAAATTCCTAATTTTGTTTTTACCTATATAAACTAGTTTAGCGTTAGAAACAATTATCTACTTAATAAAATTTAAGTTTAAATCTCTTCTCCTCCAGTGTAAACAAATAAAAAAAAAATCTCCAAATTAGGACGTTTGTGTATATTGAGCAATGTTATATATTACAGGAAACTATACCATGTGATGAGTCTTATTAGAGGCTTCATTTGGATTTAGATGTGATGTGAGACTTCTGGTTTGGACTTGCAAAGTATTTCATGGACTTGATCCTACAACATATGTACAGGAAGCGTTTGAAGACCCTTCGATATCTAAAACAATGAATTGTTATTGTATGTATGGAGTTATAGAAAATAAGCGCTATTTTTGTGTGGGTAAGAGTAACTTACAACGTGTAAGTTTGTTTTTTTTTTGGAGCTATAGGAGTTTGGGCTTATATCTATCCATTCCTACTCTGGGAATTGTAGCCATGGTGCCACGTGGAGACATATGAGGGAGAGGATTAGGATTACTTCACACTATAGCGGAACAATTGCGTTTTGACAGGTTCAACTGTCAGCTCTTGAGCCTTGTGCTTATTTGACCTATTTCCTATTTCCCATCTTGTATCAAGGATTGTACACATGAGCATGGGATGTGCCTAAAGGAAGGGTGTTAATGACCTTCCTTAGGAGAGGGGTGAGCTGTGAAGTCACTTGCTGACGAGGCAAGGCAGAGGCTTTGGCGATACAAACTTTAGCGAGCTGTCTATTGCTAAAATGATCACAGACTTGTGAGGTGCACATGCACCTTTAAGTTGGACTTGGGCCTTAGTGACTTTAGTTGTTGAGACCTTGTGGTCTTAGCCATGGTTTGATGGGCTTTCTCTTTCTGACCCTATTGGTGATGTAAAATTTATCCCTTATTGATGAGTGTTAAATCAAATAGTATTGTTTGGGCTGTATCTTAGTTGTTGGGTTTTGATCAATACATCCTGCAAAGATGAAAATGAAGTCAAGAGGGTCAGGCTAGTTGCCTGGCGAAGAGCCTCCGACATTCAAGTCAGTTTTAGATTAATCGAATAACTACCGGAGTAGGAAGTTTTTCCTTTCTGGTTTAGATAACTTTAGAACTTTTAGTGTAAGAAAGGAGATAAGAACTACCTCTTATATGGTTCTTCTCTTTATTTTTATATGCTCCCAGCCCTTTAGGTTAAAAGGGAATATAAGGAAAGATAAGGGATACCTTTTGATTGATGGGGTCGGTATAGAGGCTTTGAAAGATAAGCTCTGAACCTGTCCTTGTTAAATGGCACATAGTTGGTGTGTCAGTAGGCTGTAATACCTCAAGTTCATATGTACATTCATTGGATCCTTTGCATGAGTTATTAAATGTATACCAAGTATGTTTATGAGCCATGAGTTGTATGCTAAGTGTTGTAATGATTATGTGGTGTTTGTATTGGAATGAGGCTAATGAGATGAGTTTATAGTTGTATGTGGTGAATTGGAGATAGTTTTGAAGGTTTTGAAGTGTGAACCCTCGTTCATGGACATGAACGCTCGTTCATGCAGTTGAACGTGCGTTCAAGAAGCTTCTGCGTGAATAGTAGTTGATTAAAGGAATGGAGATTGAATGTTCATTCACAAGTCATGAAAGTGAACGCCCGTTCATACATTTGAATGCTCGTTCAGAAACCTTCTGTGTGAAAAGTTAAAGCTAAGGAATAAGAGATGAACGCTCATTCATGGGAGATGAACGCTCGTTCATCATGTCGGGCTGGGAAGATTTTTGCGGGCTATATAAAAGGATTTAAGCCCCATTTCATTTCCCACGAGATTTCAGAATCCTATAACCCATTTTCTCTCAAGAATCACTCACCCACTCACATTTAATGTCAAAAGACTTCATTAATTGCCTTAATCAAATGATCTAGGGTTGCAGTTACTCAACCTTTCTTCCATTCTTGAAGAATCTATTGAAGAGGTGAGTTAGGGTTTTGGTTTCTTTTGAGTTTATTCTTCCTCATTGTTATAATTCATGCTTGGGGAAGGGAATAAAGTTAGAAATCATGAGTTTAGCATGTATATAGTGATTAAGAGCATGTATTGGTATGTATTATATTTGTATGTGTTTATATGTATAACTCCTCCTAGAAGGCTTGATGGGAATTATAAGGACCATGATGATTTGATGTGATTTGGAGACTTCTAAGAGATTTTAGCATTATGTTGATTAAGGTGAGTAGAAAATATATTACTATTCTTGTATTTGAATTCCTAAGGCATAATGCATAACTTCTTTTACAAGCTACCATGAGTATGAGTATATGAGAATTGTTTGATTGAACCAAATGTTTCATTAAACTTCATAAGTTCTTAATTAGCTATTTACTAATTATTATCTTTTATGAGAACTATATATATTATTATATGTCTATGAGTATGAGAATTATGTGAACCCTATGAGCTATTTGTTTATGAGAACCTTGATTATTCTATCTACGTTGATAATCTTAATGGTATAGAAATCCCCTACTAATGTGAATTAATCATTAGACTTTGTGCACATTGTAACCTGATGGATAGGGTATAATATCCTATCTCTATCTAGGAAGGGTAAATTGTCCTAGACGTGAAATATGATCCATTTCATGTATTACGAGCAAGAGTATGTTATTAAACCTTTACTCTTATTACGAGCAAGAGTATGCTAATCGAGCCTCTACTCTTATTTTACAAGGTGAGTATGCTAATAAAGTGCCTCTACTCCAAATACTTACGAGAATGATTTATATATCCATCTATTAATGAGTTATGATTTCTTTTACGAGTTATATACATGTTTATTCTTGTATATTTATTATGAGTTATTGATTCTTACGAGATATATGAGCCTCATTTGCTATATTGTAAGTCATTTGACGAGTTATGAGCCCTACCATCCTTGTGAGCTAGCCTTAAACTACCTACCCTCACAAGTATGGTAGTATATTCTTTACTCACTGCTTTATCTCATTAGTGATTCTATTTTTTAGGAGATTAAAGAGTTTATCGGCTCGGTTCTTCAGGCATTTTTCCTTCTTAAAGAACCTATTTGATAAATGTAATTTCTCCATTTATTATATATGTATTTGAGATATTGTAGTTGCTCCATGAGTGAAAGAGAGAGAGCTGTTCTTTGGCCTTAATGGCAATTATGGATGATTTCAATATATATTGTTTTATGAGAATTATAAGCTTATGAGATTATGAGTAAGTGTATGTATGAGCATGTGATACGATGAGATAGATGTGTATGTGTGTATGAGTTCAAGTTATGATCTTGGGATGAGTTGTTTTAGTTGTTATGACGCCACGTGGATTATATGTATAGATGGATTCTATGGGTTTTCGGTGGCCTTATGCCTACCCATTCCCTAAGACCGTCATAGTTTCGAAGTTGGGCTGTGACATAGGAGTGGGTACGCCACATAAATATGAATTTCTTCTGACAAAAGCAGGGTGACGTTGATATTTTGTGACCTTAGCTTTCTTTAGGAAGCTTGCTGAACAAGTTGCATTTAATGAGAGGAAGGCAAAGAGCTTTTAAGAGAAGGGCGAAGTGGTGCCTTCGCCTAAGGCCTTGAGATCTGATCCCTTGGGCTTGTCTTCTATGGGCCTTTTCTTAGATCTTCATCTTCTCCCATCCCACTATATATTAAGTCATAGTGGGCTTATTTTATCTTTGGGCCCATAATATTGCTGGCTATTTTTGTCCCTCATCAGAGGCCCCCTTTATTTCTTTGAAGCGAAAAGCATCATTAGAGCTTCAGTAGAAACACTTTGTCCCCTGATCAATCTTATTCAAAGATATGTTGTATTTAGTCAAAGTAGTTTTTTGCCCACTTCGCTAAAGGTAAAACGTTGTATTGGTAGCACAATCTTCGCCAATAACTATCACATGAGGCATGTTAATCATCTCTGATTCATTTAATACGCTTGATAGCTGATAGAGTTCTACATTAAATGCATGTCTTTTCAGGTACAATCGTGTCCACATGGCAATGAACTGGTAAGATTTTCAAGGAAATTTCAATTTGATAATCGCCTTTTGGTTTTTCTCATTATTGCGCGACGGTTGGTAAGAGCTTCATCTCTTATATAAACCCTTCAATTCATCACTTTAGAGCTCCTATTTGTTGCATTTGATTGTGAAATTTCTTCTATTTTCCTTTCTCCTCTTAATCTTTCAAATTTTACCTTTCTTTCTGCCAATAGCTTCAATAGCTCCCAAAAAGGATACCTACCCCAGGAGAAACAGAGTTAGTGCTGCCCAATTCTAAGAGATTCTTAGCCAAGTTTGGGGAGAGATCAAGCCTATTGGTCATACTGGCGAATTTGCTGCCTTCAGCGACAATCTGGATTTCAATGAGAAATTTGTCTTCTGCCTTGCCCAATCTCATGAGAGAGTTTATTCAAGCGACCAAGATGCTGTGCTTCCCAAGGATTTGGGTTATTACATCATTTTCTATCACCATTTGGAAGCCGGTCTTTTATTCTCTCCTACCCGATTCATGGTGGAATGCTTCAACTATTTCCAAGTGAATTCGATGATACTGACTCCCAATTCTATCAGGGATATGTATTGCTTTGAATTCATGTGCTTCGCTTATGGAATTAATTCTTCTGCACGTCTTTTTGAATGCTTCTTTAGGCTTTTAAGTGCTCAAAAGTCTCCTGTAGTGTATATGACTTCCACCAAGCCCCTTCGGGGCCTTTTTATAGGCAAGGATAAGAATGTAAAGGACTGGAAGAAAAAATTTAGAGTAATTGAGATTACCAATGGTCTTGGCTCCAAATCAACAGGCTTCGGGTTTCCTAGCCATTTGTTTGAAGGCCTAAGTGAAAGGCCGGAGCTTTGACTAATAGCGAAAAGTAAGACCTCAAGACTCTCATTGGCGAGAGATATGTGTATGATGTGGAAAAGATGGGGTCCGCCATACATTTGAGGGATGCTGAAGGAAACCCTACCCCAAAATTATGCCTTATGGATATCCAAGGTACGTCTTCATTCATAAAGCTTTGTTATTATATATCATATTGAAATTGTCAATACTTGTGCTTCTCCTGAGCTTCGCTAAATTTATATTTGCAGTCAAAGCAAAGAATCCTAACCATTATCAGGATATTTTGAAGATGACAGAGGGGGCATCTCCCAGAGCTTATATTCCTGCCTCAGTGCTACCAATTTTGGATCCCTTTACTAGGAGATTAAGGGTGTGAGTCGAAGTAGACTTTGGCCCCCCACCAGCTAAAGATTCTGGTAAACAGGATAAAAAGTCTCAAACTGAATAGCCTCAAAGAAGGGAAGAGGCGCCTGTTGTGAGGTGAAGACTTGTCAAAGCCTCATATTACTGAAAAGGCGGAAGCACCTCGCCCTATCGCTGCTCATCCAGGAATATTAATTAAGTGCTCTGGTGGAGTCATTCCACCTCCTCCCCCTTCTCTTCCTCTTCATCTTCCTTACCTAGGCAAAGGGAAGAAGGCGATGACACCGGTGCAGAAGGAGCTGAAGAGGAAAGGGCCTCCTCCTACAAATGTTTTGGAGGTTTTTCTTACAATTCTGGAGCTGCTGAGAGACTGGGGAACTTGGAAAGGCAGCTGGAAGGCATAACTGATGATGCATCCTTCAATGCCACATTGGCTTCGTTGGCGAAAGAATTGACCTTGTCGGAACTTGAAAAAGGTATAACTGATAATTTCATCATTCTTTCATATGCATCACCTTTCATTTTAACATCCTCAGGTGAATCTGATCCTTATATACCCGAGAGTGATAAATTAAAGTGGTTGAAGAGCGTTAAGGCTGGAAGACCTCCTACTACTTCAGAAATAATAGCATGGGAGAAGTATGCGGCGAAGAAGGTCTCTTCGCCTGATTTTACCAAACTTCGTCTCCTTTATCCTTCTCCCAAAAAGGATTCAATTGTTGAAGAACAGCGGACCTTAGAAGGCAATTCGCTTCATCTGATAATACTTTATCCATCTTTTTTGATATACCAGTGTTGCTAATATTCACAATTTTATTTTTGCAAATCCAGCAGAGTCAGCAATCGTTCCTTCTCTTTCAGAGTCTCAGCTAATCTCATTAGTTTCTCCATTGGATCTAATTATTGAGTTAGCCATAGCTCTGGAAATTGATAGTCAAGCAATTACGAAAACAACTCTTCCCACCAAGCTTCCTAAAAGGAAATTAACAATTAAAGAATTCTTGGATGGAAGGAAGAAGAAGGCAGCTTTGCCAATTTCAGCTTCCATAACCCCTTCGGAGTCTTCTGAGCCTCTGTCGAAAAAGCAAAGAGTTGAGGAGCAGGTGGATGTGGTGGTACAGGATCCGCCACTGATCGAAGGAGGTGAGGGTTCCATCAAGAGTGACCTTCCTTCTTTAGGGGAAGCAATTATAGGAGCCTCCTTGCCAATGGTTTCGGCAATGCCTCTATCCTTCCTTCGACCTGCTCCTACTTCATTGTTAAAGTCAGCTGCGGAGGCTTTGGAAAAGCAAGAGAAAGTATTTGAGGAAGTATGTGCTTTCTTTGCTAATTTCTGAATTCGCTATCCTTTGAGTCCAACTTATTAATATCTTGCATTTATCTTTGTAAATGACAGGAAGTTTTAGAGTCAAGGAAGCTCTGCATTTAGTTAAGCCTACTGGAAGATCATTACAATACCACCAGGAAAGCTGCTGAGGAGAGGCAGGAAGCTTGCCTGAAACTTGAGGCTAATCTACACACTGCTAGGACAACTTTGGAGGAGGAAAAGCAAAGAAGTGCTTTGCTAGAGAAAGAGAGAGCCAACTGTGAGGCCTCGCCTGAGCACCGGTTCGATCCGCTAGAGGGGATAAAAAATGCTCATTCGGGTTTAAACTCACAATGGAACCCTCGGGTTCGGATTGGTTGATTTTTCAAATTGCTTTGGGAGTCGCCACCTTAATTTTATTTTATTTGGAAAAATTTAAGGGAAAACCCATTAATGACTCCAATTATTATCCAATAGAAAAAGTGCACTAGCCTCGATTACCAAAGAGAAATCAGGGACTAGGTTTTCGGTTCATTTTAATTTGTTTGGCAAGTTTAATACACAATGACTTAAAATGGATTTCATGAACAATAATAATGTATGAAAAATTATGAATGAATTAAAATAAAGCAATAAAGTAATTGAATACAGAAAATAAATAAGAATCTTAAATTTACAAAATAAACCAAAATAAGGGATACTTTCTCTAGCCCTTATGGGATTCTATGAAAGCAACACATTCCCCAAAATTAATCCAATAACAAAAGTAAATGAAAGAAGGAATCCAAATAACAAAAAGCAATTAAAGAAGGAAATGAAAGAAAGCACAAAATACACAAAAGAAAGTGAAAGAGGGAGAAAGTCTGTTTTAATTGGATTTGATGTTTTTCAGACAAGCATGCCTACGTATCCCTTTGAATGAGAATCAAAATCCATGTAGTTCGCCTTCTTGCAAAGGAGGTTTATTTTAGTCTGGACCTTTTATCATGTTTCAGTTCATTGATTAAAGGTTGGTTGATTGATTTTAATCAAACAAGATTGATTACCGAATTGTTAATTAGGTCAGGTTTAATTAACAAATAAAAGAGGATTAGAACAAGTTAATTAATTTAGTTCTAATTAACATGCCTCTTAAAGTGATTAAAAGAAAAGGACTAAGGAAAAGGGGATCATATAAAGAAATGGGAAGCAATAACTATAATAAGAGAACTAAGAGAAAGGGAAATAAAGAAAAGGGAAACATGCAAAGGGAAAAAACAATAAAGCAATAAAAAGAAACTAAGCTAAAAAGAAAA
>CATKHJ010534993.1:0-10083 GCA_949750685.1 Vernicia montana
ATGTGCCGAAACGCACACTAACAACTGCAAGTGCAAGGTCATTATCATGTAATAAAGTGATGAGTGAGTATCATATCCCACGAGGAATGCATATAATTACTAGTGCAAACTTCAACTATTGTCTAGTGAATAATCAATTTAGTATAATTAAAATTAAAATTGAACCTACACTAAAACATGAGAAGATTGAAAGATATAAACAAGAATAAAGCTATCTAGATACGAATCCCCCTAGCCTTTCCTAAATGTCATGAACAATGGAATTAATAATCAAACAATGCATTGAATTGACATTCCACTAATCTAGATTGAAACCTCTCTCTAGCGAATCAATCCCTAATCCTTAGGTAAAGTGCAAGGAATCTCTTCTCAAATACAATCAAATAGTTCATGCATTAAGAACAAGGAATAATAAACCTAAAGGTTTTGTAGGCCTATCTCTAGTGCCCCAATCAACCTTCAATTAACATGAGTGATCAATTCATATCAAGCTTTCTCAAGACCATAATATGAAAATAATATCTAATTAACAAGCTAGCTTTTGATAATTAGAATAATAAGATTAATCATGAAAATAAAACAATCAGAGATGAATTCATTGAAATTGAAATCATTCAATCCATACAATTGAAACTAGGGTTCATCAAATCTAAATAAAAAGCAATTAGTTCATACTAGAAACTGAAAACAACAAAGAAAGATAAAGATTAAGAAAACCCAAATAGTTCATGACAAAGCTTGAGGAAATCTTGATTTCAATCCTTGATTAATGCTTCAGATCTAGTGGATCTTCTTTTAAAACAACTACTAATCTTCTCTGGAATGAAAGTCTAATGATTTTCACGAGGCAAGGAACCATACGACACCTTCCGCCTTCAAATCTATATAAAGATGGATCTTTAATCTTGATTTACACTTGAATCTCTCGAAAAAAAAAATTCATAACTATCTACGAACTAAGGGAATCAAGAAATTCCCAGCCGCACGACTAGGGTTTTCCCTAGGCCTCCCTTTAGCTCCTTTTTTTTTTTTTTTCTGCTTGCAGTTTTATAAAAGCTGAATTTTTCGTGCCTACGGGGGTGGGTCACGTGGTTGCTCAACGGACATTTTAAGCAGAAACTCCAGTAGGTTCCCACCACATGGCCCATGGCCATGGGTCACGTGGTGGGTTAAGATGCCATTTTTTTAGCTGAGATCCAGTAGCTTCCCACGGTCTGGGGCACCGTCGTGGCTTCCAAAAAGCTCTCTTAGCTAATTTTTCACCCTTATAGACCCGATTTCTTTCATTTTTGCTTCTTGGCTTTGTAGTTTCTTGATAGATTGATCTATGGCTCCTACAACATAAAAGAATTCTGGAAACACACTAAACAAACAAATCAAACTCAACTTAAGGATAAAATACATTAAAAATAAAAGGTAAAATGTAGTCAATTAAGCACTTATCACATACATAGCACCAATCCAATCTTAAGAACCCTGATTCAACCATTCCTACTACTACTACTCCTGATACAATCTTGCTTGGCTTACTTGCTTGATTGATTGAGTTTTCCCATTGGACAACTACTATGAATAAAAGGATTGTCTCTATTGAACCTAACATTACTAAATCTCGTATGATAAAGAAATGGATCTCCCGGTCTAAACCTCGAACTCATGAAGTTCCTATGACTGAAATAGGGCTACAACAAACAAGCTTTCCCCCTTTGTTTGTTGTGGGTCGCGCCTCACCGTAGGCACTAAATGAATGAAATGAGTGGAGATCTTCCTTCCTCCTTGAAAATTTCCAAGAACTTCGTTGGTACTATATTGCTAGTGAAGCCTAAAATAGTTACAAGAGAAGATGAAGGGTAAGCTAAAAATTAATGATGATGATGATGATTCCTCAACTAATGTGATTAGCTTAAATTTTAGTGATGATAAGTTACACTTGGTACAAAGTGAAAATAATGATGTTAATAACTCTGTTGAGAGTTATTCTACTTGGGTGATGGATTCTGAAATTGACATGCATATTTGCAAAGACCAAGTCATATTTGACACTTTGCATAGTGATGGAGACTTTGGCTACATCAATGTGGGAAATAAATTAAAATTTGAAGTTAAAGGTTGAAGGCTTCTGTCTAAAGCTCTACGAGTGATATCAAATTTATTCCTAATGTATGGTATGTGCCTACTGCTGGAGCCAATATAATTTCGCTAGGTGAGCTAGCTTCATATGGGTATGAATATGTTAAAGTGGGTAAATGGTGTAAAGTTTATAAAGGTAATAACTTGATTATGCAAGGGAGGAAGTAGAGGAAGAATATTTTCCATTTAGATGGTCATTCTCTCAAGAGAAAGCTTGAAAGTAGTGAATCAAAGGAAGTTAAGAAGACCAAAAAGACTGTGAAACGAGTTAGGTTTTCTAATACTGTCGAAGTGTTTGAAGATTTGGGTCGAGGGAAGAATTGTTGGGATAGCTCCCTAAATCCTAAATCTATACTAAAAAGGAATAGTAAAAGTCCTTTATTGTGTAGAATTAAATATCCTACATCGAGTGAGAGTAGGAAACCCAAAGGGGTATCCTCCTATAACTAGCCCATTAGCATGAGATTTTATAACACAATTTCAATAATTAAATTCAAGGGTGTAACTGGGCTATTAGGGTAGTATGAAAGAGGATTTACAATTTTGTCTGTTCAAAAATTATAATTTGGTGATTTAGGGAATTATTCCTTCAAGGGGCCATGGATGTAAGTCTATTGAGAGACTGAACCATGTAAAATTTTATGTATTGTTTTTCTCTTTTCTTCTTGTTGCATTTATAACTCTGATTTCCCTAATAGTTTGGTATTCAAAAATTAAAAAAAAAATTCTTCTTGTCCTTTCCCCAATCTTAGAAATTTTAGAGTTACAAATCAGCACTCCGGTTACCGTAAAAAGGCTAAAAACACTTATATGATATTATTTTTAAAAGTTGAGAAACTCGTCAGACCAAAAAAATTTTCCAAACACCAATATAGTATATTTAAAAAGTTCAGACATCAGTGGTGTAATTTTTCCTTAGTAGAATTGGGATGTTCATTCTATTTAAAGTTAGGAGTGTACAAAGTTTGATTAACTGGTTCAAGTTTTGGCTTGCCGAAAATGACTTTCGGCTAGTCGAAAGTGTCAGGTTTTGCTATTGTCCTAATTTTTGCACCTTTTCGGCTAGCTAAAAGTCAAAGTTAGTATGAAAAATGGGTATAACGACTATATTTGGTGGTTAAACGTCCATTAATGCATTAAATGCACCTAAACGGTCATTTAATAATTAGAGACTATATATTTGAGCTTTGGGCAACATATATGAGGCTACAACAACCTTCATTGAGCCATCTATTGTATTTTATTGATTACCCACCTACTTACTCTCTTTAGAATTAATTTGAGCCAAATATTTGCAAATCTCTTTATAGTTAAGGAGTATTTAAGTTGTTATTTGTTGTTGGAGAGTTAGTTAATTTGTAATAAGGCTTGGATAAGGTTGTTAGTGTGTTTGCTTATTTTAGGTTTGTAAAATTGCAAGGGTTTGCAATTTATTATTGTAAGGGTTTAGTCTTCATCCATTGAAGAAGGTTGCTAGATAGTGGAAGAAACTCTCAAGGAGGCCTTTGAGGAGAGGACAAAAGCTTAGGTTGAAGTCGAACCTCTATAAATTCTTATGTCTATCCCTTTTCCTTCCCTTTCTCTTTTATTGATTGTTTAAGAGTGAGAGAATTTGAGAGAATTTCCTTAAAATTTTAATAAACCCAATTCACCCTCCTGAGTTGCCATTAGGGTCAACAAGTGGTGTTAGAGTTGGTCTCCTTTATTTGAAAGTTTAATCACCTTGGAGTAAAGATCAAATGGCAACCTCAAGCTTAGTCGGTCCGAAAGGTCAATCGGTAGTGAGGTCCCCTTTCTTTGATGGCTCGAATTATCCATATTGGAAGAATCGTATATATTACTTCCCAAGAGCGGAAGGTGTAGACTTATATAGAATCATTGAAAGAGGCCCTTTCATTCCTAAGAAGACCATAGATGGTGTTCAATAAGACAAGCCAAAAGAAAAATGGAGTGAACAAGAAAAGAGGCTCTTTGTATTGAATGACAAAGCTATTCATGTTCTTATTTTGTGCTCTAGGTAGAAGTGAGTATAACAAGGTGTGTAGGTGCTCTACTGCTCAAGAAATTTGGAATTCCCTTGAAGTCACTCATGGGGGAATAAGCCAAGTGAAGGAGAATAAGATGGATATGCTTATGCACCAATAGGAACTCTTCAAGATGAAATCAAATGAAATTATCACCCAAATGTATGATAGATTCATTGAGATAGTTGGTGGTCTTAAGCCTCTTGGGAAGATATTTACAAATGTCGAATTGGTAAAGAAGATTCTTAGAAGTCTACCTAAAAAATGACTTCCCAAAGTCACTTCACTCAAAGATGCAAACAACTTGACCAAAGTCCCTCTTGATGAATTATTGGGTAATCTCATTGATTATGAGATGACACTTGAAAGAGAGGCTTTGGAGGAATCAAACAAAAGCAACACCAAGTACATTGCTTTGAAGGATTCTTATTCAAATGCTAATGAAGATAGTGATTTTGATTATGAAGAATTTTCCTTGTGGACAAGAAAGATGAAGAAATTGTTCTTATCAAACAAAAAGATCAAACCCAAGAAGAACTTCAAAAAGGACAAGGGTGATTCAACCAAAAAAGATCCTATTGTTTGTTATGAATGCAACAAACCAAGTCATTTCAAAGTTGATTGTTCAAAATTAAAGAAAGTCCACAAAAAGCCAAAAGAAGCTCTCGAAGCCACATGGGATGAGTCTAGTAAATTAGAAAGTGAAGAATCTGATGATAAGGTGGCAAACTTGTGTTTCATGGCTATAGAGGAAGCTTCAAATGAGGTAACTTCTTCCATTGATAATGATAATGATGATGATGATAGTTCGTTCTCTTATGAGAAACTTGTTGATGCTTTAGAGAATATGAATGGTGACTTGGATAAGGCCTAAAAGAAAAATAAAATTTTTCAAAAGCAAATTGAAACTTTGAAAAATGAAAGTGAAGCTTTGAAAAAGAAAATTGATATTTTTCAAAAAGAGAGCTTTCATCAAAATTTCAAGGGTTTGAGACTTTTGTTAAAGAAAATGAAAATTTGAAAATAGAGGTTCTTAACCTTAAAACTTCTCTTTCAAAAATCTCAAAAGGAAAATAAAAACTTTATGAGATTCTTGATTGCCAAAGGTCTCCAAGTATCAAGTATGGTCTTGGCTTTACTCATGAACCACAATCCACACACCCGAATGCCATATTTGTTAAGGCCTCTATGCCTAAGCCATCTAACCCTAAAGCTTCTAATGTTAAAGCATCTAGTGCTAAAATACCTCATGCTAGAACATCAAGTTTCAAAAAATCACATGTTCATGCATCTAGATACATGGCTAGAAGAAAAAGGACATTTTATAGTCATTGCCATTATTGTGGAAATTTTGGAAATACTAATTTTGTTTATACATTAGGAAAAGACATCTGGGATATACCAAGGAGGTTTTAACTAAGAACACAAAGACTAACCCCTAAGGACCCAAGTACATTTGGGTACCTAAAGTGAAATGAGTTGTTTCTTGTAAGTGTGCTTGAAGTCCACAAAGCATAAAAGCAAATGGTACTTGGTTAATGGATGCTCAAAGCACATGACCGGTGACTCTAGTCACTTTATATACCTTGAAAAGAAGGATGGTGGGTATGTGACATTTGGAGACAATGCCAAAAGTAAGATTGTTGGCATTGGCAAGGTCGATCGGTAAGGACGATTCTCTCATTAGACAAATTTTTTTTGGTTGATGGCTTGAAATATAACTTAATAAGTGTGAGTCAATTGTGTGATAAAGGCTTAAGAGTTATTTTTGAACCTAAAGCATGCTATGTTAGTAGAATGAATGATGAAAAATTACTTTCCATTGGTGAAAGAATTGAAACCCATTAACTAAGTAAAGTGGTAAGTGATAGTTAATTTCTTAATAGCTTAGTAAATTTCCTAGAAGCTTACTTAAGCTTCCACTAATTCAAATTAGTGGTAGGTTTGTTGTTTAACACTAAACAACAAACCAAGCCTTAGGTCTTCTAAACCTTTAAATTCAATTTAGGGTTTAGGGTTACAAAACCCTAAATACCCAATTGCCTTTTAATTACCAAACAATAGTTAATCTTTCAATTTAGTCATTCCCACTTATATCCCAAATAAGTCAACTAAATCAATAGATCCCAAATACTAGACTAGCTTTAGGTCATGCTAGGGACCCTGTAAATTTAATTACTAGCTTTGTCGAATTATCTCAATTACTTAATTAATCAATTAATTAATAACTAAGATAACTTGAGTTTGACCACTCTTTTTGTGTGTGTCTTTCTAGATTCATACCTAATTAGCAATGAGATATGATATCATCCCTAGTATTACAGGAATGTCCCACCAATAAAAGATCTCCACTTCCTTTTGGTTTCCCATAAGTCATGAGTGACCTCTTACATAAGATATTATGACTACCTAATTAGTATGAATGTGATAAGCTGATCACCTTGATCATAATTACCATGCACTAGAAGCCCTTCATTAGAAGATCCTGACCTCGGCTATGGTCATGGTAGATGTCAAACCCTAATACAAAGATCATATGTCTACATCTTGATATATGTTCTTGATATAACATATACCAATCTAGAAACTCGTTATAGTCTATCTTTAATTGCCTTGGCCAAGGACTTGATATCAAGAACAACAAGAAGACATATGATCTTATCCTCATTTACAGGAGGCAATGAATCTTGTATTTGGCTGAACACTAGGTCCTACTATATATAACTAACTAAAGCCATCATATGCCATATGTTGATGCGTGGATAGCCCCGTCATGTAAGTAGTAGCAAACCTTAGCGACCTATATATGGACATACGTGTCACCTCAAGTCGAAGGACTATATGCATGATTATGATCAGGATGACAATCGATTAACAGACAGTAAAATCCCATGTCAACTTCATTATACGTCACAGTTTAACTACACATTTAATAAGTGTTCACATGTTTGACTTGGCATCCCAGTCAAGTATTTTGTAACTTACCACTTCCACTCCATTAGTACTTTATACTAACTAAGAAGATAAATAGAGTTGATGATCTTCTGGACTAGTGTGACCAAGCGAAGAGCCATATGACCATGAATTATTTTAAGTACTTGTACTTGGTTGAGATGTCACGTTATTCTCCACATTGAGAAAACATTACCTAACAGGTTACTTAAGGACAATATTCTCGATTATGAAAGGCTATCATAAGAGAATATATTAATGCTATAATGGTTTTAAATATTTTGTTATTTTTGTGAATGAATTTACTCGTTATTATTGGATTTACTTTCTAAAAAATCATAGTGATTTATCATCTATCTTTCATAATTTTCTTTCTCTTGTTGAAAAGAAATTTGGCACATCCATCAAGGCTCTCCACTCCGACTTTGGGAGTGAAAATAAAAAACTCCATCACTATCTTCTTCATTATGGCATTCTTCATCATCTAGCGTGTCCGCATACAAATAAGCAAAATGTTATTTTTGAAAGCAAAGTTTGCCATATTGTTGACACCGGTCCCACTCTCCTTGCTCATGGTAATGTTCCTCTTTAATATTGGCAATTTGCGTTCAATATTGCAGTCTCTTTAATTAATCTTCTTCCCTCCAAGATTCTTACTCAACGTTCTCTATACTCTCTCTTATTCAATTATGCTTTTAATTATTCTTCCCTTATAATCTTTGGTTGTGTCATTTATACATTGCTTCATACCTAATAATTCCCATAAACTTGATTTTCGATAAAAAAAAATCTATTTATTTAGGCAATTCTCCTAGCCACCATGGTCATCGATACTTGGATGTTAATACAAGTCGTATTTATATTGCTCAACATGTTCAATTTGATGAAAAAGTTTTTCCCTTTATTAACATTCTTTAGCAAAAGCAAGCAATTCAACATCACATTCCTTGGCTCCTTGGCTTACTATCACTTAGGTTATTCCTTCACTCCGGCCTACTATAAGTCCTCATCTCGATTATTTACATCATTCTATTGCATTATCCCCTAACACAACTATCGTACCTTCATCACTAAACAACAACACTTTTGTCTTACTAAATCCATCCTCGTCAGTTATGGTCACTCCAAGCCCTTAACACAATCCTTTGCCCCAACCCACTTCCATGTAAGCTAGCCGAAGCCCATCTATCCAAACTTCACAACACCCATACAATCTTATCCTATATGACCTTTCCCTAAACATCCACTCCATGATTATAAGAGGAAAACTTGAAAAGCAGTTTCCTAATCCCAAATATGCTAATCTCCATGAATCTCACCTCATACCTAGTGAGCCAAAATCCTAAGCATACCTATCTCTTCCATTCATCTTTCAGATAATGAAACTGAACCTAACACCTTTTCCTCGGCTAATAAAAATGAAAATTGAGGCAAAGCAATGGGTGAGGAATATCATGCACTTATCCAAAATCATACATGGACTTTGGTTCCCCCTCCTTTTTCATCTCATATAGTTAGGTGTAAATGAGTGTATCGAATTAAAAGAAAACAAAATGGTGAAATTGATTGCTACAAGGTTTTAATCAAAGGAAGGGCATTGATTTTCAAGAAACGTTTAGTCCTGTTATTAAGGCTACTACCATTCGCACTATACTTGCTTTAGCTGCCTCTTATGGTTGAAATTTGCGGCATCTTGACATTTCTAATGCATTTCTTCATGGTGTTTTTTTTTAGACAATTTTTATGACTCAACCTTCCGGTTTCATTGATCAAGATCATCCTCAATTTGTATGCAAGCTCAATAAAAGCATTTATGGGCTCCAACGCCCTACATGCTTAGTTCAAAAGACTTAGCTCCTTTCTTTTCCAACTAGGTGTGAGGCCTCGCCCGAGCACCGGTCTGATCCGCTAGAGGGGATCGAAATGCTCATTCGGGTTTTGATCTCACGATGGAACCCTCGGGTTCAGATTGGTTGATCTTTGAAAATTATTTTTGGGAGTCGCCACCTTAATTTATTTTTTTAATTGGGAAAAGTTAAGGGAAAACCCATTTAATGACTCCAATTATTGTCCAATAGAAAAAGTGCGCTAGCCTCGATTACCAAAGAGGATTCAAGGACTAGATTTTCGGTTCATTTTAATTTGTTTGGCAAGTTTAATACACAATGGCTTAAAATAAATTTCATGAATAATATAAATGAATGAACAGTTATGAATTAAAATGAAATAAAGTAATAAAGAAAAATAAGCATTAAAGAAATTAAATAAAGAAAGTGAATATTAAAGTTACAACATAAACCAAAATAATGGATACTTTCTCTAGCCCTTATGGGATTCTAGGAAAGCAACACATTTCCCAAAATTAAATCCAATAATAAAAGCAATTTAAAGAAGGAATCCAAAGAGCTAAAAGCAATTAAAAGAGGAATGAAAGAAAACACAAAAAATATGCAAAGAAAGTGAAAGAGGAAGAAAATTCATTTTAATTTGATTTGATGCTTTTAGACAAGCATACCTACGTATTCCTTCGAATAGGAATCAAAATCCATGTAGTTCGCCCTTCTTACGAAGGGAGTTTGTTTAGTCTGAACCTTTTATCTTGTTTCAGTTCATTGATTAAAAGGTGGGTTGATTGATTTTAATCAAACAAGATTGATTTCCGAATTGTTAATTAGGTGAGGTTTAATTAACAAACAAAAGAGGATCAGAACAAGTTAATTAATTCAGTTTCTAATTAACATGCCTCTTAAAGTGATTAAAAGAAAAGGATTAAGAAAAGGGGATCATATAAAGAAATGAGAAGCAATAACTATAATAAAAGAACTAAAAGAAAGGGAACATGCAAAGGGAAATAACAATAAAGCAATAAAAAGAAACTAAGCTAAAAAGAAAATAAAAGTAAACAAAACAACAAAGAAGCAAAACAAACTACAAAACAAATAAATAAATGAAAAAGGAAGAAAATAAATACCTTTTG
>CATKHJ010535095.1:0-41529 GCA_949750685.1 Vernicia montana
TGATTAATTAAGAAGAGTTGTTGGATTATTTTATGAGTTTGGGTATGAGTCAGTTTTTACTACTGCCCGTGGTGAGTTGCTGGAGCTCAAGAAAAGAGAAGTAGAGATGTTGGAGCAAGTGAGCCATCTGGAAGATCTAAAATTTGTGGAGATGACAAATTTTGAACTTGAAAAGGTAAAGGTGAAGCTATAGGGTTTTAAGTTAAGGTTTATGGAACAATGTCTGCAACTCTATAGGATTTATTTTTTAGTTCATTTTACATAATTAAGTATTTGAATCTTTATTTTAAATGTAAAATCATAAAAAAGTAATTTGAAATAATTAATATCCAAATTCTCAACTTTACATTGCTGGATTTGCTATACTACTTTGGTTTGTGTTTTCAATGTTTTGTATTGACTCAATTCCCTTAAATTTTATCTACATATTTATCTTGTGCTAGCCTTGTTGTGTGGATTAGACTTATAGACAAGTTGTTCGTCGAAATGCCAAAGTTATATTTTTGTATTTTTCGTGAATCATTGTACTCAATCTCCTGAAATTCACAAATGCTCTTAACTTTTTGTGAAAACTAAATCTACAAGAAAGCTACAAATCCAACTTGGGAGTTGGAAATTGCTTCTTTTAAGAGTTCGCTAAAAATACAAAGCCTCATCAAAGATTATGAAAATAGTCATGAGAAGGCAAAGAGACGTCACCGTTTGTCTATTATAGATGAGGTGTGTTTAGTTGAACATGAGAAATCGTTTATGTCCCTTGACGTGTTCTATTTTTGAAATCCTTTTAATATTCATGGTCATGGAATCATATTTATTAGGCTAAAAGGTTTCAGGTAACAGCTTTGTCCATGCTTGAATTGGTGTATTAACAAATCCTAATTTTTGAACACCCTTTCCCCCCGTTTGCTTTTCCTTTTTTTTTTTTTTTTTGGGTATTAGGTTCTAAGTTGCATTTCCATTTCATTGAGGAAAAAGAAAGTATTTATTTATGTATTGGGATTTTTAAAATCTAGTCTATTTACTAATATCATTGAATTGTTTGTTTTCAAAGGGTACCTAACAGTTTTTGTTAACATTTTTAACTTTTCTTTTATTTTGGGTATATATTTGGTTTATTTTGTTTATATATTTGATTGATGTATATGTTTAGTTGATTTTATATCATTTTATTATATAATGTTTTTCAAATTTTCTTTTCTATATAATTATTTTTTCTTTTTATATTGTTTTTTTGAATAGTGAGTTAGTCATATTTATGAAATAAATTATAAATCAGATCTATAATTTCTAAAAACAATTAAGTTTAGAGAAATTGCATTTTTAATAGTAGCAGATACCCTTTATATACTCATAATATATCAAGAGTATACAATTTGTTGTTATTATAATCATTTTTAATTCAATATTTTTTTACAAATTTTGAAATAATGAATCAACCAACAACTTAGTTTTTTCAAGTTTGACTAAAATATATTAAATGTATACCAAATATATTGAATGAATATAATTTTGAATTAGAATATCAATTTTAAAAACGAACACTAAAAATTTAGCAGATATATATTAAACATATACTCAAAATATACTACGAATACACCATTTAGCTGAATAACATAAAAATATAAAAAAAAATTACTGAAAAATATATTTTTGTAAAAAAATTGTCAAAGAGTGTATTTTTGTAAAAAAATTGGTCAAATTGTCAAAATGTAATATTAGGGTTCTTTTAGGCATTTCTGTAAAAATCCTAATATTAAGGTGATTAGTAAAACTAAAAATTAAGCGTTGCAAAATTAAGTGTTGAATATAATAAATATTGAAATTTTTAAGCGCTGAATGTAATTAATTTGTTTGATAACTGTTATTACTTAAAATTATTAAACTTTTTTATTGGACATAATTAACCATGTGATATTGATATTTAAGTTTTAACAACTAAACACATTTTTGAAATTAAAAAAAAAATAAAAAAATCATAAATAAAAAAATTTAAAAAAATAAGAAATTTAAGAATATATTAAGAGTATAAAAGTCAATAAAAAATTTAAAAATATACTAAGGACATAAAAATCAATAAGAAATTTAATCATCTTTTGATTTGTCAATAAAAGATTTAAGAATATGTTAATGTATAAACGTTACTTTAACAAAAAAAAATTTAAATACTCAATAGCTTTAGCTTAGCGTATTAAGTATAAATTTTAAGTCAAATATTTTAATTTATCATTTTAAATAGTTTTTTACTTAATTGAAAATTTTAAGTTATAAACATTTTATATTATCAAATTATTTTAAAATTAATAAGTGCTGAAAATATTAAATTAAATAATAAATCGAGTTATCAATAACAGCCTGCTTGTAAAAGTATAAATAATAATAAAAAAAAAAGGGTAGCTAATGTAATTATATTTTAGACGAAGGACTTTCATTTTAGGTAGAACTGAGCCCAAAGCCCACATATAATAATGTGAAGGAATAAACATAGAGCCGGTGTCGTTTTATGAAGAACTCTCTGCGGCTTTTCTCTTTTACGAGAGTGTATTCAATTAAAACTTTTATAAATTTTTTTTTAGTGAATGACTTTTACAGAGTTCGTGGATTTTTAATAACTTATGTGGAGTTTATAAAATTATGAATGACTTTTAAATACTTTATTTTAAAAAACTTTTATAGATATTTATAGATATTAATAGACTTTCATTTATTTCTAATATTTGTTAAATAATTAATTAATAAAATTGTTTTTTTTAGCTACAAAGGAAGAAGAATATCATGAAAAATATAAAAACATTCAGCTGCCATTAACTCTTATATGCATAGAAACTTTCATTGGCCAGCTCACACATATTTTGTCACTTTGCAAAAAAAATAAAATTCCATCAGAATGATCATTACAAATATTCACCCTTTGAATATGACTTAAAATTATAGATACTAAAAAATTTGTTGTTTGATTGCATTATCTAAATATATGATTATATATCACATTATAATAATTCTTATTTTTTTAATGTTATTTTACCTTTTAATGTTACATAAAATATTATTGATATTAAGAAATTCAAATAATAAAAATTAAGATGTGAGGTTTGCAATGAAATAAATTTTTTATTGCAACTATAAAAAAATAAAACCATATTAATAATGATAAAAAATCAAACACAATGCATATGATTAATCAATTAAATAATTAATTTAAAATTTATATGATATTCTATATAATTTTTTTTATGTATATAAATTATATATTCTATTTAAAAGAAAAAAAAAAGAACATTTTAAACTTTTTTAAAAATTATGTTAACTTAAAAGTTAATTTAATTAATAATTAATTGTGTTTAGACACTTACCGTTAACATATTCTTATCAACTATAAGTTAATATGTTATGTGTTATTTTTTTTTTCTTTTTTAAAGATTGATAAATATTTTATTTTATTTTTTGTATGTGATTTCAAAAAAAAAAACAGCTGAAATCTTGAAAAGAAGTGAAAAAGAATTGTGAAGATTTTTTATTCATATAATACATAAAAAGTTAATAATAGTATACAAAAATTTATTATTTATAGAAGTTAATGACTTTTTGAATAACAATTAATTTTTATAAATTTTATAGACATTGTAATTGAATTTATTTTCATAGACTTTTTAAAAATTTTTAAAAATCATTATTAAACTCCTTTTCACTTTTATAAAGTATTTAAAATTATTTAAAAGTGAGTATTAAATACTTCCTTACTTTTTTAATATGTAAAATTCTTTAATTCTCCTAATCCTTTACGCTCCTAACGAATACACCCATGTCAGTTTTGTCGAGCACACAACACAAGTAGTGGCGATTTTTTTTTTTTTTTTAATTTTTTCCATTGAATTCTTGAACTTGAATCTCATCAAGCCAGCATGAATTATGTTCTTGTTGTATCAATCTTCTCGGAATCAGTTCAATTGAAGCAAATGCTTCACTTGTGATTCGCAAGACTTTATTCCTTTCATCTTCTTATATCGGTTTCTAAAATCTTGATCTGATAAAAATGGCTCTTATCGATGTCACCAAAGCTTGCCTTGATTCAATTACCCAAGTAAGTTGTTCTTTCTTTTTTATTATTGTTGTTTTTAATGATGGGTAGTATGTGGAATTGCTTATTCTGTTTTTGTTTTAGGATGAGGTTTTTATAGCCATTTCAGCTGTTAATTTCGGCAATTTTCTTGTACTTGTGTCACTTCAATTGTTAAAAATGGTGGGTTCCATCATTTGGCTACAAAAGGCTGGTGGGTTCAGTAAAATCGATCAAAGATGTGAAAATATCAAATGGGTTTTGGTAGAAAGTTGTGAGCAATATATGAAGTGGTTGTTAAGAGTGATAGGAGACACCGAGGATTAGTCATTGATGAACTCACAAAGCATATTCAAGAGGGTATTTGTTGTTGTATTTCTTTAGTTGGTGTAGTTCTGGAAACCCAATCTTAGGCTAACTAGAAGGTGGAGCCTTTCAAGTGAAGTAGAACCAGAATTTAATATATGCATTGTAATTTTAGCAATGTGAATGAATTGGATGTAAATTAGATGTAGTTGAAGTCCTGCAAATTGATCACTTGCGATACTGTGGTTGTGTAATGGAGAGTATGAGAATTATAGGATTTAAAATAGGAGAGAAGTTCAATAGGTGTCCAATGTGATCATAAATCCATGCTAAGTTGAAAGAGAAGTTATATAAGACAATAAATGTTTGGCTGTGAAAAAATGACATGTCTATAAAATGGGAGTGGTAGAGATGCTTATGCAAAAGTGGATGTGTGGAAATGTAAGAAAGGATTGGATTAGGAATCATTATTTGTCTGAAAGTGAAAGTGGCGCCTATTGGGAATAAGTCGAGGGAAGGGGTTTAGCCATATCTGTTACAAGAAATTGAGTGCTTCCAAGTTAGACAGGATTACAGAAAACTCGAGAAAAATAAAAATTTTGAAGAATGAAGGATGACATGGGCTGAGGTGGTTTGGAAGGATTGAGCATGTTTAAATCTTTTTGAAGTGTAGCCCTAAACTGAGGAGAATGATGGAAAAATGATCTGTACACCTGACCTCAACTATATTGGGATTGTGATTTGGAATTCTGATCCTAGCATCACACATACTTTTTTTTTTTTTTAAAGAAATATGTTAATCTGCTATTCTGATTGCTCATGTATGAACTACAGCTAGACGCTTTTCTATGCATATTTTTCCACTGGATATGCATTAGCATGTAAGATGAGATGTTCTCCTGTCCCTGTTAACTTTCATGTAAAGCTTCCTTGAGATATTGAGAGGTTTCTAATGAACTAGTAAACTATTGCAATTTGCAACTTGTGCTGTGTATTGTTCAGTTCAGTATGCATTACTACTGCTCTGGTATCATCTAAGACATGTCATCTCAGTAACTGTGAAGTTTACCTTTTTTTTTTTTTTTTTTTTCTCGAGGTCATTATTTTATTTGGAGTGTTTGTGGAGACCTTATCTTTTATGAGCTAGCTCTAGTTAGTTTTATTGTTCCTTTTTTTTTTATGCTTTGTTTGAAGGGCTTCGCATATATGCAAACACGTTCATACTATAACATGGCCATCCCCCTTGCTGTAATGTATTTGAAATTTCTCATAAATGGTCATCTTTTATTTTTCTTAATTTTTATAAGTTGACTTGCTTTAAGATTCTTCTCCTTTGTTTGCTTTTTAGATCTCAGAGCATATCGAAGGTGCCATTCTTTACCTAGATTCGGGATGCACAGAGAGTTTCCAATTAGCTGGAGTTTTTCCTACGTTATTGGACCTTGGAGTGCGTGCTGTTTGTAGCCTAGAAAATATGTGTTCTCTTGCTGCGGTGAGCATTTGCGAAAATTCATGTTGACGTTTTTTTCAAGTTTCACCTATTATGTGTACACTTTGACCTGATCGTGTACTTGACTTAGAAACTGAAAGACACAGGTTGATGATATATTGTTAGTTATCTATTGATAGTAGTCTTTGGTATTTTTGATGTGGTAATGCCAGATAATGTTGTACACATAATGAAAATGAACTATAGAGGAGAAACCATATGATATGACGTTAACACAGTAACTGCCATTTTATTTGTTTCATACAGTAGTCCTGATGATCAAATGATCATGCATAAATTGGAAAGTTTTTACCATTTGAGCATTAAATCATGCTGTACCTAGAATATGAACAGAATGAAATGAAATGCAAATGTAATGCAGCATCTTTATGTGATCTGTGATACCAAATCACCAGTTTATTCATGTTTATGACATATAAACTTGGAATAGGTTTTTTGAAATATTTTAATTTAGAACATTGTAATCTTTCTTTTTCTAGGTGGTTAGTTGGAATGCAAATTCTGATCCTGCAACTAAAATTGTTGTTATGACATCTCGTCTACTCAGTGATGCACATCGGTATATCTTACGTTGCCTAAGCACACATCAAGGTATTCAGCATTGTACAGTATACACATCTGTCTCAGAGGTAGTTCTTTGACATTATAGTTTTTTATTACTTGATTTTATTTACTTCATGTTTCTTTTATTATTTTATTAGGACCGAATTCCATCCCAGTGGTCTAGTTTTTGTTCTTGTTTTCTTTGCCATTTGTGAATGGTGAACTTACTGGTTATTCTTTTGCATTCATGTCGCATTCTTCCTTTAATATTTCAATTAAAATCCATGTCCATACTGTTGTTTAAATTTCTTAGTATGCAAATAATGCAATAAATATGTGATCATCAATTTCCAGTAAAAAATTTTCATTTGAAATAAAAGGCAGATTTGACTGGAAGAAAGGTGGATGAAAACCTGAAATGAGGAAGGTTAGTGATCATTGTTGAGGACTAGAAATCACTAGAATTATTTTCCTTTTCTTTCCTAAAGGTTGAGGATGTTAAGGAGGAAAAATGACCATATGGGAAAACAATATGAGAAAAAATGAATGCATTTATAAGAAACTCTTGATGCCCATCAAATATAAGCTGAGCACAACTCTTTAGATAGTTTACTCTTCACAAGTGTAATGTGTAATTTATCTCTGGACTCGGCTATTTCAGTTTCAGTGATTGGGCTTAGGCCTAAAAACGAGCCCAACAAAGAATTGGGCTCAGGTCAACTTTCTCTGTGGAAGGAAATATTTAAGAAACGACATTGTTTTCATATTCTAAAATCCATTCTTAAACCCTAGAAACTCTTACAGTAGAGCACAAATGGGAATCAGTCTCCCTTCTGGTCGGTGCTACATGGGCTTAAAGAGAGGTTTTGAGGCATTTCCTCTTCTATTTCATAGGTTCAAAAAGGGTAATATTCTGTGACATTGTTTGAATCTCTGTGTTTTTGTAATATGGTGTCAATTTGCAATGGAAATGATGGTTATAAAGTAAAAGGTCTGAGCAGTGAGATTAATGGTGGTAGTAATGGATGTGAAGGTGTGGATTAAAGGGAGAGGGCCCTTGTCCTTGTTTGAGTTATTGCATTGTGACTGTCGCAACCTCTCCTACAATAAAATTTGCCATAGCATAAGCTTTGGTGATGGGTTGAAATAAAAGGCGTGGGTTGCGTTCTAGAATTAAATGCTAAACCTAGACTTCTCCCAACATTTAATTTAACCATCCATTGGCTGCCACCATGCTTACTGCATTGATCAAACCTTCTATGCTGATCCATTCCATTCACCATTCTCTCTCAGTTTTTTTTTTTTTTTTGTAAATTTTTTTTCATTGGAATTTTCTAGATAATTTGCATCTGTATGTTTTTATATCTATAATTCTTTTGGTTTGTGATGACTGATGAATTTGTGTTTTCTGTATGCAATGGGTGTCTTAATATGCCAATGCCAGTTTTGGGTGCCTTAGACTTTAAATGCTTCGCTGTTATTTTTGCATTTTGTACTGCATTTTCGTTTAGATTTAGGTAGCCAGCTTAGTTTGAAATGATAGAGAATATTTGATTAGAGATCAATGGGTCCATGGATCTTCAGTGATCCGAGCAAAGAAATGTGAATGGCCTAGTGGACCTAGTTTGGTTTGCCCTTGGTGGCACACATTTGTTCATATTGCTGCTTCAAGATGTGCCTATCAGCTTGACATATGACAACTAGCAAAATTAGGTTAGGGCTAGTATTTAGGATTATTAGAAGCAAAAAGGTAGAATGTTATTTGGGTATAGATTGGGATCAAGGTACGACGAGTAACTCAACCAATTGGGCTGTTTGTAGTGTAGGTTTTTGTAATGTGAACAGTAATATTTAAGATTTTGGGTTCTTTTGATGCTAAGTGGTGGTGAATAAATTGGAGTTTTCAATGGAGGATTACTCAAGTTTGATAGAGTGGAAATCAAACTTGGAATATGCATAGTTTAGTCGCAAAACAAAAAGGAAAAACAGAAAGATTCTCAGTTCTAAAACGAAATTCCTTAGGAATCATACCTATAGTTTTGATGATTTCATACAGTCAAATAGATAATGTAATTTTTGTGAAACTCTCTCACAATAGCTATCTCTAATTAAAAGATATTTTGCATGGATAAGCATCTAAATTCTAACATTCAAATGGTACTAAACCAAGGTAGTCAAAAGCGCAAGGAGCACTCAAGGCGATAGGTCCTCTTATCGCCTGAGGCGCAAGGCACAACAAAGGTGCTTGCCCGAGCAAAGCAAGGCGCCGGTTTCTAAAAAAATCCAATAATACCTAATAGATTGTTAAAACAGTAACATAACACCTATATAAGCATATTCTATATCTTTAGGACAATGAAGAGATTTTTAACACATAAACTAGCACATCTAAGTTCAAAACAAAAAATATAAAGCAAAAAATTGACAAGTTTGAACAAAAAAAGCCTTAAAACTTAGCATAAAACAACTATAAAGATTAACCACAAAATAGTCCTAAAACTCAGCATAAAATAGTCCAAAACTTAGCACAAAATAGTCCTAAAACTCTGCATATCCTAAACTCAGCACAAGAAAATCTAATTGGAGAGACTGAGAGAAGTAATATAGTAGAAAGATTGAAAGAGCAAAGAAAATTAGGAAAAAAGAAATACAAAAAAAAGTGAAGAGAGGGAGGCAGCAAAAGCCTGTCTGTTGTTGATAGTAAGAAGAGAGAGGGAGGCAGCAAAAGACCACTGTCTGTTGTTGATAGAAGAGAGAGAGAGATGGAGATTAAAAAAAAATTGTTGGCAGTAAAGTATTGAAGAATGTAAAAGAAACAATTTTAAAATAATTTAATTACTTGTTTGTATCATTGTTGTTCATGGTTGGGACTACTGTGCAGGAATTTGTATCTGATTAGACTTCTCACTGTAGTTTCTTTTACTAAGAGATAAAACCCTACAAGATGTGTACTAAAAAAAACCCTAAAAGAAATACTACGTCTTTTAGACTCCCTCTTGGAAAAGTAATTAAAAAGTACCAAACTACCCTTATTTTTTAAGTAAAAATAAAAGAAAAGAATTGGACTTTTAGGTAAAAAAACATCAGAACCCTAAACTTTAAATAGGCGCGCGCCTTGTGGGCCTTTTGCCTACTACAAAAACCTTGCCTAAGCGCAAAAGGCGAGCGCCTAGTTAAAGGCGCCTCGCCTATATGTTCTAGAAGCGCTAACCCTAATCCTCGCTGCGCCTTAGCGCCTAGGCCTGCGCCTTTGACTACACTGGGTGATCCTTTTCCTGTGGTTAAGGATCATTTTTGTCCAGATAGTTCTGTAAATCAACTAAGATTGTGCTCTTTAATCCGGCCACTTGGTATCTGCTTCTCTGCTGTGGCCTTTTCTTACAAATATTTGTTGCTCAAGCAATTATCTTTATCTTACCTTGTCTGAGACTCAAAACTGCAGGGTTAACTTGTAACACTGAACCTTTGCAGGGACAATCAGAGGATTTTGTTAATTTCTAAGCTTTAGTGATATTTTTGTTCATGTGTTGATTTATTTATAAAGCCTGCAGATTTTTTATGCAATTGCTAATCTCCAATACATTGATAATAAAAAAGACATGCTTATTCAATGTATCTTCAGAGGTTTTCCAATATGTTTTACTAGTACAAGTTTGTAAATAACTCACTTTGCTTCGAACAACATGCTTTACTAGTAGTTACTGTTATTCTGACTTGCTTATCATTATCGGGTGCTTATACAGGTTACTGAATCAGATGGTGATGAATGTGAGTCGGATGGGAAAATTGGAAACAGATTCTACTCTGAAGACATGTATTATGGTGAGGATGGTCAACTCTCATGGTTTAATGCTGGGGTTAGAGTTGGTGTTGGCATTGGCCTTGGGATGTGCCTTGGGATTGGAATAGGTGTTGGACTGCTTATGCGTTCATACCAAGCAACTACCAGGAATTTTAGGAGGAGGTTTTTCTGAACCAATAATTTTGATCTAGAAATATGTTATTACAGGTCAGCAGAAAGGATTGGAAATCTTTCAGAATTTTAAAAGCAAGTCTGGAGGATGTCAATATTGTGGCCAAGGAAATAAGAAACACTTAATAGAATGACTTTGATATGTTAAGAATGAGTTTTTGTAGGTGGAGTGTAAATTGTACAGTGTTTTTGTATGGTAGTTTCAAGATCTTTTATCATATGATGATCTTGCATAGAACAAGTGGGAGTTAGCTAAAAATTCTCCATCTTATTCCTATGGCTGTTTATTTGACCATGCATTTGTGGGATCAAATGGGAGTTGGATGTTATTGCGAAATTGATTCAACATTTGGACGAGCAGAGGTTGAGAGCAGGGGAGAAAACATGTTTTGATCATATGACAGAGCCTGGAATAAATATATATACATACATATACATGTTCAGCAGCCAGCACGAGTTTGTGTGGGATGTGGGTTTGCTTCCATAAATCTATATATCATAGAGTCGTGTAGAATTTGTGTTTATTTTTTTTATTTTCTCTCGGTTATTATTTAGGAAGTGGGCACAGTTTTCATTTCTTGTAATCAAGCTTACAGACATGTTCAAATTTCATTAATTTGTTGGAAGGTATGTAATGTTGAACTTATGGAAATAAGATGACATGTTTTCCGTAACTAATGAGTGTCTGTTATTGCTGTGATGTATAGTTTTCCACTGAGTTTGCATTTTCATTCAGCTTGTTTGTGCTTTTCCAGGATATCAACATCCATTGAAAAAACTTTAATAGATATATGCATGGTTGTTCAAAGCTGCTTTCAAATTCCTTTTTTTTTAATTTTTAAATCACTAATAAATCCTTTATTATGATTCAAACAATTGATTATTAAATATTAAGTATATCCTTATCCATTAACGGTCACGGACTCGTCCAGTGGAGCAGAAAAGGCCGTTGACAACTCTGTTTTTAATATGGTAGAAGATACGTAATTGATGCCATTAAAATTCGAATATTATCGCGGACAAGAATTGGGACATGATTGGAATTTCACAATATGAGTAGAGTGAAAAAAGGAAAAAGAGAGTCAAAAACGACACATCAACACTCAGATGCGCTCTCTCACTTTTCTCTCTAGACTAAAAACCCCAAAGAAATGCCCAAATTTACAACATTAAACCCTAACCACCACAACCACCGTTACTACTACCACCACCATCATCACTACCATTAGCATACTCAGACAAGAAGTATAAGGTAATGACTACCACCAATATTAGATCCTCTGCGACAATGTCTCACCGTAACAACCCTGCGCAAGCTCTCCCTGTAGTCGTCACTCTCAACTGCATCGAGGATTGCGCCATCGAGCAGGAGTCCTTAGCCGGCGTCGCAATCGTTGAGCACGTGCCACTTAGTCGCTTAGCTGATGGAAAGATTGAATCAGCTGCTGCCGTCCTTCTTCACTCTCTCGCTTATCTCCCTCGTGCCGCCCAGCGCCGCCTCCGTCCTTACCAGCTCATCTTATGCCTCGGTTCTGCTGACCGTGCTGTTGACTCGGCTCTTGCTGCCGACCTAGGGCTCCGGCTTGTCCACGTGGACACCTCTCGGGCTGAGGAGATCGCGGACACTGTTATGGCTCTGTTCCTTGGCTTGCTGCGCCGGACGCATTTACTCTCCCGCCACGCGCTCTCGGCTTCAGGATGGCTTGGCTCTGTGCAGCCGCTATGTCGAGGAATGAGAAGATGTAGAGGGCTGGTTTTGGGGATCGTTGGTAGATCTGCATCGGCGAGGTCTTTGGCTACTAGGAGCTTGGCTTTCAAGATGAGTGTGCTTTATTTTGATGTTCACGAGGTATAAATTTCACAATGTGGACTTATTTAGTTCTATAATTAGTTGAATTTGTGAGAAACTGTAATGTTTAGTGCCAGGAATTCCATCTTGGATATGCTTTTATGCCAGTGAATTTTTAGGGTAAAAAGTTAAGAAATTCTGTCAGAAGTTAAGAATGTTGACAATGTGCCACTGGATAGTAATAGAATCGCTCAAAATTCAATCAATTTGTTGGGAAAGCATAGGGGTGATTGAATTATAGGATAGGTTGATAGTTGATAGTTGATAGCATAGAGTGCCAATTAGCAATTCAGTAGCTGAATACATTGATTTGTTATTGTCCTGAAGCATTTGGTTTGAGGTTGTTCTGGATATACTAGAGGCCATTAGATCATGCCAAGAAAATTCGCATAAATGGTAAGATAACTGGATATACTATGTGTTTATTCTTTGTTTTACTTGGTATTTCATGAGCTTGAGAGTTGAGATGTGATTATCATGTTGTTTGGAAGGTGAAATTTCCATGGGATTCAGGTGCATTTTTTTAGAAGTTAAATTGTGGAGATTGTGTCCTATCCTACAAGGTAGTAAGATACTACCTTTCCATTCAATGCATCAGAATTGCTGCTGCGCACTATTTAGATTTTGACTTTTTTGCCTATACTGTTCTATTTGTTCTTTGCAACTGGACTTGCTTTTGCACTCTGTAAACTTATCGCCCAAACTATGTTTGTACAGGGAAAAGGAAAAGTAAGCAGGTCTTCCATAAGATTTCCAACTGCAGCCCGAAGAATGGATACTCTTAATGATTTACTAGCGGCAAGTGACCTTATCTCACTTCACTGTGCTTTAACGAATGAAACAGTTCAGATTATTAATGCAGAATGCTTGCAGCATATAAAGCCAGGTATATTACTTTCATCATTTTGAGAACTTCACAAAATTTCATATGATCATATTTGAATTTACATGGGAGGAAACCTTTTATATAGGGGCATTTCTTGTGAATACGGGCAGCAGTCAGCTACTGGATGACTGTGCTCTGAAGCAGCTTTTGATTGATGGGACCTTGGCTGGCTGTGCTCTGGATGGTGCTGAAGGACCACAGTGGATGGAAGCATGGGTATGTTTGTGTCATTGAGTGGATTGCTCTGTAGAATAAAATTAGTAAATATTTTGAATGTATGAGCATTACTCCATGTATGTGTGGTGTACACATGTCTAGTTTTTGCCTGCATAAGTGCATATCGCATGTGTGCATGTGCTGTACCTAACAATGCAGAAGTAGCATGAATCTTAATATGCTGAAGAATTACTTAGTTTTTATGAAAATACTGGGAGCTGTAGATAACATTCTGTGTTTAAGGTGTTCCATTTCTAACATTCTGCTGTTTGGAGAATGAAGCAGCTGGCTTGATATTCAATGCTGGATAAAATGTCAGTATGTCACTATGTTGACTAAATCTGGCAATTTTGACAGAAATTATTGAATTATATGATATTTCCCTTTATTCCTTAGCCCCTCTTTTGTTATGTTTTTGTCAAAGAACATCAGAAATTTTGTTATGTTGCTCCTTTGCTAACATTGGATCTTTTATATTTACAGAGGTAGCTTAAAAGTTGCAACTATAACTAGTTGCTTATGTTTCATTACTGCTTGAAGCTTCCTACTTCGTTCATATGCAAGTTTTTAATCACCCTCCTTCTTCTTGATGTCTTCTTTCTCAAAAGTACCATTTGGTTAACTTGCCTTCTCCGTTAACAAGAGTATCTTCTTGCATTTTTTATTTTGATATAAAACAAAAGCAATGGTAAGTATGCATATGAGGTAAATATGTAAATTTTGTATCATATGTGAAAAGTGAAGGCTATTTAACTTCGCTTGCATTAGAAAAAGGCAATTAACAAAAGAAATTAGTATTTGTTTTTCATGAAAAGTAACTTTTTTCTTTTTATGTTGCTTGTTTTTCTAACCAAAGACTGTGTTTTGCTTCCAAAACAGCGAAAAGTGAGATAATTGAGCTAACTAGACAGAGCTTAGCTAAACTGTGCCTTCTGCTTTCAGAACTTAAAAAAAGCCAAAATAAAGAAGTGCTTTGTAGCCGGAAACCAAACAGTGCCTTAGATCCCTTTTTCTATCTTGAATTTGTTGCTTCACTTAATTGGTTATAGATTAAAACAAAACCATATTTGTTTTTAGTTCTAGAGGAGAACAAAATCCTATCCCTTGCTTTTGTTGTTTAGAAGCCAAATGGTGCCTGGTAAGCTTTTTGGTTGCTATAAGCACTGGGTAGCCTCTTTAATTTTGTAATTGCTAGATTGATGCCTGCTTTTGATTTGGATTTTGATGTGAATGCTTTGCAGTATATAACTTTAAGCACAATGTGTATAGTCTCACTAATTCGTCTCAACGCCTTTGCTTCAGGTAAAAGAGATGCCCAATGTATTGATACTTCCACGCAGTGCAGATTATAGTGAAGAAGTGTGGATAGAGATAAGGGAGAAAGCCATCTCTTTGTTGCAGTCTTTCTTCTTTGATGGTGTTATACCAAAGGATGTCATCTCTGATGATGAGGAGGAAAGTGAAGTAGCTGATGAAAGTGCACAATTTCTCAAACAAGACAAAGAAAGTTCTCTACAGGCTTCTGCTGGTGAGCAGTCGACAGATAATGTTCAGGTAAGTCCAGAAAGCTCTAACAGAAAGGGTAATAATCAATCAAGAGATTCTCCTAGTCAGACTCAGGGTTCTGGCTTGTCTCAAACTACGGCTGTAAGGCACGAAGGAAGACGCAGCAGATCAGGTAAGAAGGCAAAAAAAAGACATGGCCGTCAAAAGTGCATACAGAAATCAGATGATCCTTCTCAATTAGAAAAAGAAAGCACTTCACATCGAGAAGATGATACTGCTATGAGTGGTACCGATCAAGTGTTGAGTTCCGGTTCTCGATTTGCTTCCCCTGAAGACTTAAGAAGTAGGAAAACACCTATAGAATCAATGCAAGAGTCATCTTCTGATCAGCTTTTAAGATCAAGCAAGAAGTTGAGTGGGAAATGTGGTGAACTGCTGAAAGATGGGTATGTTATCTCTTTGTATGCAAGAGATAGCCCTGCACTCCATGTATCAAGGCAAAGAGTTAAAGGCGGTGGTTGGTTCCTGGATGCCATGTCAAATGTAACAAAAAGAGATCCTGCAGCACAGTTCCTTGTTGTTTTCAGAAGCAAGGTTTGCTCTGGCAGAAATCTTTTCTCTTTTACATTTAGTTGGTGGCATAATTCCAATGATTCGTTAATTAATGTGTTTATATGGACGCATTTTCTTCAGGACACTATTGGGTTGCGTTCTTTTGCTGCCGGTGGAAAGTTATTGCAGGTACTTCATATTTTTAGAAGACATTAAACGAGTCTAAATATTATTTACCAATGTTTATCAAAAAAAGAAAAATAATAAAATAAAAGAGTCTAAATGCAGTTGTTACTGGGAACTAAAGTTTTGAACTAACCTGATAAGTTTTTGTCCTTTTTTGGTTGTTGCAAAGTTGGTATGACATATATAACTGGCTAGTAGGATCCCTTGCTTTTGTTGATGGGACCTTCTTTGAACACCTCAAATGATATAATGGATAAATAACTAGGGCAGACTTTAATCTCCTTGTTTAGTGTGAAATGGTAAAACATTGGGTATTTTTATATTTGTGCTTTGCAGTCCTCCACTCTATGATAGTAGATGTAAATATTCAATGATGTTAAATATTAAAAGAAACATTCATTTGTAATTAACACACAAAAAAAAAAATTCTAAAACAAATTAACTTTACACACATGACATCGTTATTTTGAGGTTGCAAAATTATTCTAAAAAGAAAAACATAACTTTTTCCTAATTGCAAAGCAATTTGGAAAAATGATAAATAATTAAATATCAAAATTTAATAGGAAAATAGACAATTCATGTGTAGAAGACCTTGGATAGGCTATTATACGGGGCCATTTCTTCAAAGAACAAACTGAATGCTTCTAGTCATTAAGTCTAGTTCTTAAAGCATCTTTATTGCAGTGGTTTAAAAAAAAGGAATTTGACTGGAGCATTTCCATGTCTTCTGATTTCATGGCATGATTGAAACAAGAAGAATAACTTGCTTAGTATACTGGTAATGCTGTAGTAACTAAATTCAATTTTTACATTGCACATGATTGAGATCAAGTTTCATCTTTGAAATTGCAGATTAATAGAAGAATGGAGTTTGTATTTGCTAGTCACAGCTTTGATGTTTGGGAGAGTTGGATGTTGGAAGGTTCATTGGAGGAATGTAGGCTGGTTAACTGTCGAAATCCTTTGGTAAGTAACATTTTTGCATTAATTTTCCATTCATTGACTTAACTCAAGGACCAAGTAGCAAATTTTTACAGTGGTTGAGGATTTATAATTGTTATTTATGCTTAATTGTTTCTGGTAATTATTTATGAATAAAAACATCAATATGCGCAAGGCAGTGTATGAAATTCTGATGAACTCACCATTATTGACTACATTCATTGTCTTAAGTCTCCCCCTTTATACCCTCCTTGCCCTCACCCCCACTCTCTTGAATAGTTTTATTTGGTGCAAAAACTGCAGGCTATTTTGGATGTACGCATTGAGATTCTAGCAGCTGTAGGGGAAGATGATGGAGTTACTCGCTGGCTAGATTAGGTTGTGAAAGAAAGAGTGAAGATTACCTAACCTTTTTTTTGCCTGTCATTTTATTATTATTCTTCTGAGGTTTGTACTTCCTCGAAACAATTTGTAAATCATTCTTTCTCCTTTTTGGTCTCCTTTTTCCAGCTATGTAGGCATTCAGTGTTGTTGGTTGTTTGGCCTCTTGACAGATTAATTTACCTTGTAATGTATGAGAAATTTGATTGTTTCTTCAAATGGATTATTGGTTTTACCTTGATGAGTTGCTGAAGTTCCATTCCATTGGAATGCGTGTATTCGATTTGAAGATAAATAAAGTGGTGTGATGTCACAACATGATCTTTGTTTTTATGGCAAATGCGTCCGTAGATTTTTTTTTTATTTATTTGGTTGCAAAGTACAAATATCTAAAACACTCTGATTCACCTGGTAAATTCAATCTGGCATAGGATACTTGAGTTTTGCAATATTTGGAAACTTGGGTAAATTATATATGGTGGGAAAACTAGGATTTGAAAAGCAAAATCATATTTTACAAGAGGTAACAAAAGATTTCACGATGTATGCTAAAAATAGGGTAATGGCCATTGGCTTAATAAAACAAAGTAGAATAAGATATTTGGCTGAACGATGAAGCTTAGTGGTGGCCTTGGAGCTCTCGTAGCAGTTGGCGTGTTTAGGAATTTACGTGAAAAGTTTATAGTGATTGGCGAAAGAAGATGAGGCCTAAGTCCTAAATCAAAGGATGCCAGAAGGTCCCATTACTTGACAAGTTCACATGGGTTCATGGAGCTCCGGCACTTCCATCTCCATCTTCATGCACGTTTTAATTATTCAACAAATAATGCAAAAACCCTTCAAATTTGTACCATTTTAAGGTATCTTTTATTTTTTGAAATATGTTATGACATTTTAGTTACTATCTGATAAGAATAAATCTTATCTGCTAGCTTAGATAAGAGGTCCAGTAGAGGGTAAGATCTGCAAACAAGAGAGAGGTCAGAAGCTTCCGGGAGGCTGTTCTGGCGAGAAGGCTCTGATGTTCAAGTCAGAGAGATAGTAGTGAGAAAATGTATTAACATAATAGTTATCTTTATATAGGGAAAAATGGGGACTCCTTAAGAGCACGTGTCCTACAGTCCAAACATGTTATTTTTTGGTCGTATCAGAAACCCCCCACTCCCTAGTCTGATCGAGACTTCTGAAGAGCGAGCTAAGGGAGTAGATACGTTTTTTCACTGCTTGTGATTCATTTGTACTGTTGCCAATTTGATTGCATCCGGTGAGCTTGACATGAAAACTGCTAGACGCTTGAATAAAAAGGCAAGCGCAGGAGATCGGCATGAAGGCAACTGGATGCCTGAATGATAAAGCCAGCTAAGGAGCTCAATGTTGGGGCAGTCAGATGCTCGTATGATGAGGTGAGCTAGGGAGCTCGATATAGGGGTAGCTGAGTGCCTAGATGGAAAGGTAAGTGTAAGAGCTCGGTATGAAGGCAACTGGATGCCTGAATAGTGAAACGAGCTGAACAGTTTAGTCTGGAGCAATTGGATGCCTAAAGGATATGGCAAGCTGAGAAGCTTGGTGTGGAGGCAATTGGGTGCCTAAATAATGAGGTGAGCTGAAGAGCTCAATCTAGAGACAATATGATTGCCACATTATGGTGTGGTCTTATGGTTTTCAATGGCTTTAGGTCTTCGATGCCACGTTACATGGACTTATAGATTCCAAGTAACTTTAAGTCTTCAAATCTTCAAGTCCTCAATGCCACTATATGTAGACTTATAGATTCCTAATAGCTTCAAATCTTCGTATCTTTCAAACATGTTTATGATTATTCTTCCTTTGATGTCTTTGAATAATTGTGCCTTCTTGAGGAAGGTCTTAGATAAAATTATACCTCATCGAGAGGACTTAAAGAATTTGCCTCGCTGATAGAGGAGGATTTTATAAACTCACGAAGCCCCCCACTTCCTGATAGAGGTCTTCGGATATCTTGCCTCATCAATCGAGGGTTTTATAATAATGTGCCTCGTCGGATGAGGGCTTTAGATAATGTGCCTCGTCACTCGAGGGTTTAGATAATCATACGCCTCACGTAAAAGACTTTAAATATTTGCCTCGCTCAGAAGACTTATATAATAATCTGCCTCGACTGTTGGGAACTGAGAAGTCTGACTCACTAAAAGGTCTTATATAATAAACTGCCTCGACTTATCGAGGACTTTATAATAATGTGCCTCGTCATATGAGGATTTTGGGAAATCTTGTTTCGTCAATTGAGGATTTCAAAGATTTCTTTCACCGAAGGAGTTCTTCGGAATCCATAGCGAGATGACAAATAAGTGGAGCTCTTCAGGAGGTAAAGCTCTTTGGCATGAAGCTCTTCAACCCAGAGTCTTCTTTTAACCTTTTGACCTCTTTAACTGAATCTTTCTCTTGGGCCTTAAGTGAAGCCCATTAGATTCCTTAAGAGATCTGTATTCTTAAGGGTCCAACACTCAAATTCTCTTAAGGCTCGGTTTTTCCTTTAGATGAACTGCTTCGCAATCAAAGGCTTAGATAGAGATGATAATAATAATATTTTGCTTTGCTGGGAAGACTTGGAAACTCACCTCAGTTAGAGGATTTTATATAATTTGCCTTGTTGAAAGAGGTCTTCAGATAATTAAATATTGCTTCGTATGAGATCTTCAGATGAACTCATCAAAGGAGTTCTTCAGATGAACTGTTTTGTCAGTTGAAGACTTTAAAGCTTCACTTTGCCAAAGAAGGTCTTCGGATAGATTGCTTTATCAATTAAAAACTTCGAGAAATTTTGTTTCACATACAAAATGTAGATAATAATAATAATATAACTTGTTTTAAGGTCTTTAATAATTTTTTAGACTTTTGTCTGGATTTGCTGGTTTTTAAATACCTTTTGGACTTTCGCTTAGACTCATTTGTCTTTTTCCCTTACTTGTAAGGATTTGCCTAATTTATTTGTTAAGCTAGTCTCAGTAGGCTAGCTGTCTCACTATGAGGTCTTCGAATGATATGCCTTATTGGTGGAGGACTTATATAATAATAATGATAATATGTATCATTGATCAAGGACTTTAAATAATTTATGAAGCCCCCCACTCATTGATAGGTCTTTGACTAATCTGCCTCGCTGACCGATGACTTATATAATCATAATATGCCTCGCTGAAAGAGGTTTTATGTGATAATAGTGTGCTTCGCGAGTAAGGAACAATGCTCCCTTAGTAGAAGACTTTGATAATAATAATGTGCCTCATCTATCAAGGACTTAAAAATCTACCTCACCTGGAGGTCTTTGAAAATACTTGCCTCAATGATAGAGGGCTTTAGATAAATCATGCCTCACTCGCGGAGGACTTAAAAATTTTGCTTCGCTGATCGAAGACTTAAATAATATGCCTCGACTTTATCAAGGACTTAGAAATGCACCTCATCTAGAGGTCTTCTTGTATCTGCCTCTCCATGAGGACTTAGATAATAATGTGCCTCTCTTATGGGAGGACTTAGAAATAATAATGTGCCTCTCTCATGGGAGGACTTAGAAATCCACCTTACCGTTCGAGGTCTTTGGATAATAAGGTGCTTTGCTTATTGGAGGACTTAGAGAATCTACCTCCTTGGAGGTCTTCATATAACATGTCTCACTGAATGAGGACTTTAGATAATTTTCCTCGCTCATGGGAGGGCTTTGACCTTGCCTTAGCAAGGGCTTAGGTGCCTGAAGAAAGGTGCGAGATAGCGAGCTTGATATGGAGGCAGCTGGGTGCCTAAATGACAATGCGAGCTGAGGAGCTCGGTATGGAGGCAACTGAGTGCATGAATAATGATACGAGCTAAAGAGCTCGGTATAGAGGCAGCTGAGTGCCTGAATAATGATGCTAGCTGAGGAGCTCGGTTCGAAGACAGCTAGGTGCTTGAATGATGATACGAGCTGAATATCTCGATCCAAAGGCAGCTGGGTGCCTGAATACTAATATGAGCTGAAGAGCTTGATTCAAAGGTAGCTGGATGTCTAAATGATGATACGAGCTGAAGAGCTCGATCCGAAGGCAGCAGGGTGCCTGAATAATAATGTGCCTCGCCTAGAGGGAGGTCTTAAATAATCTACCTCACTTGGAGGCCTTCATGTAATATGCCTCGCCAAATGAGGAGTTAGAAAACCACTTAGAAATTCACCTAACTTAGAGGTCTTCGCATATTTGCCTGGCCAAATGAGGACTTAGAATAATAAAGCGCCTCGCTTGGAGGTCTTCATTTCTCTTTTCTTTAATATATATATATATATATATATAATTTTCGTAGCTGAGTAGCTTCTATGGAGGGCTGAGAATTTCTTTTATGATTGTCTTTAATTTTGCTTGTATTTTTGCAGACTTCATTAGCTTTATAGTGGCTTCTTTTCTGCCCTTTGAAGAAGCAACAACTTGTTGTTTCTTTTGTCTCACTTGGAGAACTGAATACCTTACCTTGGCAAGGGTTTTTACCTTGCCTTAACAAGGACTGCCTCACCTTGATGAGGATTTTACTTTACTTAGAGGGTTTAAGTGCCTTACCTTAATAAGAGTTGTGGCTTTGCCTTGGCAAGGGCTTAGGTGCCCACTTGTATGGGACTTAGTGCCTCACCTTGGTGAAGGGTTTGGCTTTGCCTTGACAAGGGTTTTGAGTTTTGGTCTTGTCTTGACAAGGGTTTTGTCTTCGCCTTGATGAAGATATTCCTCACCTTGATAAGGTCTTTTGGCCTCGCCTTGACGAGAGCTTTGGCTTCTCCTTAATGAAGATATTGCCTCACCTTGATGAGGTCTTTTGGTCTCGTCTTGACGAGGGCTTTAGCTTCGCCTTGATGAAGATATTGCCTCACTTTGATAAGGTCTTTTAACCTCATCTTGACGAGGGCTTTGGTTTCGTCTTAACGAAGATATTGCCTCACCTTGATAAGATCTTTTGGCCTCGCCTTGACGAAGACTTTGGCTTCACCTTGACGAAGTTAGTACCTCACCTTAATGAGGTCTTTTGGCCTCGCCTTGAAGAGGGCTTTGGCTTCGCCTTGAAGAAGATAATGCCTCACCTTGATGAGGTCTTTTGGCCTTGCCTTGAAGAGGGCTTTGGCTTTGCCTTGACGAAGATAATGCCTCACCTTAATGAGGTCTTTTGGCCTCGCCTTGACGAGGGTTTTGGCCTTGTAGCAAGGGCTTGTTGTCTCATGTTGTTCGCAGATTGATCTTGTCATCCGAAGACGTCTTTGAACGTCTGTAGATAATACATATAACAAACTTGTGCCTTATCTAGCAGTTTGTCAATAGCACTGATAATATTTTTAACATTCATGATATATGTTGAGCTCAAATAATTTAAAGAAGTTAACTCTGCAATAAAGAGTTATTGTACAAGTGCTTGGCAAATGGAGCATGTTCAAAGCTCAAAATAAGATTTGTGTATGAAAATAATTTTGGAATTTTGAGGCGTTCCTAGTTCCCTATGAAAATAATACGTTCACTAAGAATCTATTTTAGGAAAATAATATGCTTTCGATATAAATCTCGATTTTTAAGCAATAAATTATATGTAAAATGACATTTGAAATGCGTAATAAATCATGTAACATTCTCAGATATATTTTAGCATGTTATGTTGCATGATCATAGTAAATAATTTATTTATGGTAAAATATGCATATATATGAATTTTATTTAAGCAAGTGATATTGCGAAATTAAATTCAAAGCATGAAAAATATTAAAAACATATCTAAAAATGGCGCGATTAGCCTCATAGATTGCTTGGGCTAATTTTAGATCCGTAAAAGCGCGCTGTGAGTTGAAGAAACGGCTTTTTTGTAGTTTGGTTGATTGATTTGTAATATTCCAATGTGCGTTCATAATGGAATTTCGATGAATGGGCTTCGGATTCACGATGTACGCGTAAAAAGTAAAGTTCTGCCCGTTCGGAGCTTCGCTGGCCCTGGGGGCCCATTTGCCGGAGTTCGGTGGCCTGCCAGAGACGCACCACCGCCGGAGCATCGTCTAGAGACGGGGAAGATACCACCAGGAGCGCTGCGATGCCAGGATTTCAAAAATATCATCCACTCGCTCTAACTCACCGGTATTTGGCCGAAAATGGTCTTGGAATCATCGGTGGGTCATTTTCTGATCTCCCGCTCTAGTGAAGCTTTGGCTGCATGGTGGGTATAAAAATGAAGTTGGGGAGGAGAGGGGTCTAGCTATATAAAAATCTTCGATATAGGAGTGCTGGTTTGGTCGAAAAATCGATTGGAAGCTCGTGACCGGCAATTCCTTTAGGCGACGATTACAGGCTTCTCTAGTGGCTTCTGGCGGCGAGGTTGATGGCATTGGGCTCACCGGCGCCTGGGCTTTGCGATGGAGTGGGCGGTGCCGTGCTTCGATGGCTAGAGATGGACGAACGGCGAAGCGGTGGATTCGGTGACTTTTCTCTCTCCTTGCGATTTGATTCCCCCCCCCCCCCCTTTTTTTTTTTTTTTTTTTTTTTATCTGATGGTGATCTTTTTTTGTGATTGATGAATCCAGATTTGTTGGATCAATGTTGGTGATAACTGAAAAAAATTAAGATGATCGAGAATGTTGAATCCGGTGAAAATATTGAGTTAGGAACACGACTTTACTGTGTCATTTTTCACAAACGGCACCATTTTGATAAGAATAAATCTTACATGTTAGTTTTGATGATAGGTCCAGTAGAGGGTAAAAACTACAAATAAGAGAGAGAGGTTAGAAGTTACTCAGGGGTTGTCCTGATGAGGAGATTCCGACGGTCAAGTCAGAGAGAGAGAATAATAAGAAAATGTATTGAATATATGAAAGTTAACATAATAAATACCTTTATGTAGGGGAGAATGAAAACCTCCTATGAATACATATTTTGTAGTTCAAACAGATTTTAAGCAGGTTATTTTTTTATTGTATCACTATCTATCAATCATTCTGTAAATAAAATTTAAATTTTTTTATTTTTAAAGTGAGGGTAATATTCTCATTATTTGTTTTCACCCAAGGCATTTTTGCAATGACTAAAAATTAGATAACCTTTTCATTTCGTACATATTTCACGAGTTTTTAAGCATACTCCACCTTAGTGAATTATTGTACAAATTTTTATCTTCGGATGCTTATCGGATTTTGATATTGCTTAGTAAAATTACCTTGGTGAACTTGCAAGGATTAACAAACTAAACCACTTGTGCTTATTTGTCATTCTATGATTAGGAATCTCATTTTAATATTTAACCTTTCGATAAACCTAATCACTAATTTTAACATTATTTATGGATTTTACCGAATTCACAAAGCAATATCTGCACCATACCAGAGGTCTAGAACCTTCAAGCAAGACCTTTCCCGATGTCTCCTAGGAAGGATGCAGGAGTAATTTCATCTGATAGTCACACGTGGCATCATCTTAACCGTTGAGTGTGGTGTTGTTCCAATTCCTTGGTTCTAACTTCTTAGGTTGGGGAAATTTTGCAGGAGGGAAAGAAAATAATAGAGAAAAATAATTTTTATTTTTATTTTTTTATTTGGATAATAAGAAAAAGAAGAAAAAATAAATTTATTTTTTTTTCATTTTTTTTCTCTTTAATTTAGAGGGGAAATAATAAAAAAAAAATAAAATTTATTTTCCCTCCTTTTTATTTTTCTCTTTCTTTCCAAATAAAGAAAACATCATCCCTTTTTCATTTCTTTTATTTTCTTGCCCTTTTATTTTTTCCTGGTAGTGATATCTAAAACAAAAGAATTTCAATGACATTCAGCTAAATGCGTTAAAATTGGGGATAAACAAATTAATTATTTTTTTTTTAATTTTAAATAAAAAATAATATATTAATTCATTTTAAATGAAATGAAATGAAATATTAAAATTAATTTAGAATTGACAAAATAGAGAGTGAAAAAGGTTAATTAATTGATTTATTGTTGTAACAAATCCGAAATATTCTCCACCATCACTTACCAGAAAAATTTGACTAATACGATATTATCTCTAACGATATTTTGACCTATCATTAGAAACAAAGAAGGTCAATTTCCGCGGGTAAATAAACTCTTTATTAGTATTTTATTATTTTTCAATTTTTAATTTTTAATACACAAAATTGCCACAGACAACAATATCCTGCCACGTGTACGATCACGACGAAAGCTGGTAAGGTTAGTTTCGTCCCAAACCCCACCACCACCACCACCAGTCCGCCACCTCTCTCTCTCTCTCTCTCTCTCTCTATTATATATATAAACTCTGTTTCTTTATAAACCACAATTCTCTTTCTCTTGTTGCTTGTCTCACTCTTTACTTAACCAAATAAGCGAAAACGAAACTGAATAAACAAGCTAAATACTTTTTTAACAGGCCTACCGGAACCGGAAAATTTTTTAAACTGAATCGTTTTGAGGAAGAAATTTCTTGTTTTTTTGCTTATGGTGTCGGTGAACCCCAACCCAGCTCAGGGTTTTTACTTCTTTGATCCCATGAGTATGGGACTTCCTGGTCTCAATTCTCTGCCGCCGCCTCCGCCGCAGCAGATGACTTCTTCTTCGACTGCCACTACCACTGCTACTAATACAACGGCGTCGGCGGCTAATACTGCTACGTCCACCACCAGTTCTGGTGCTAATACTGTGGCGTTTTCTGATGATCCGAATAAGAAGATCCGGAAACCATATACTATTACTAAGTCTAGAGAGAGCTGGACGGAACAGGAGCACGATAAGTTTCTAGAAGCTCTTCAACTGTAAGTCGGTTTTTTTTTTTTTTTTTTTTTTTTTTTTGAGGTGATTTGTTGTTTGGTGAATTGTGCTGTTTGAGTTTGTGTTTCTGATTGGTTTCAGAGAAAATTGGGAGATGAGGTGCTAGGAAAGTGAACAAAATTTTAAATTGTCATGAGATTGAGAAAATGTTAGATTTTTTTGTCTTTTTCTGTTTCTGTTTATTCTATTAGGAATTAGGGTTTATAATTAGGAATTAATAATTGGTATGGCCTATTGGGTTCTTCAGTTTAAGATACATAAACTATTTTGTTCGTTTGCAAATTTTTGTTATTATTGTATCATTTTTATTTTGTGTTCCAATTAGAACAAGTTGAGTTAATCACAATTCCAAGCGCTGGCAGTAAAGCCTAACATTCAAACTTCTAAATTTTCAATTTTCTAGTAGTGGAGGAGGCCAGGGATTCAAAGACTGGAAAAAAAAAAATCTAATTTTGGCATTCCATTCATATGTTCTGTTTTTTTTATTTTTTTTTATTTTTTTAAATAACAGCAATACATGTTCAGTTTGGCCAAAGAAGTGAATTAACCTGGGTTAATTGAATCTTTTTTGTGTTCTCATGTCCTAATTAAAGGGCAATTTATTATTGATTCCTCAGCCATAAAACAGGGGATATTCTTTTTACTCTGTTTCTGAATAAATCATGTACTAATTTGAATATTTGCTTTTGCTTTTGTGGCTAATACAGGTTTGATCGTGATTGGAAGAAGATTGAAGCATTTGTTGGATCAAAGACAGTTATCCAGGTATTTTCAAATAGTATATTTTGGAATCATTACATGATGATCATGCCATATGTCGCCTGCTGAAACATTCTATATCCTTAAATAACAAGTTATTTATTTTTACTTCAACTCTTCATTCTTTACCATAAAGTATCCAAATCAGATAAAGATACTGGAACATTGGTATGAAACCTCAACTCTTTAGTGAATGGGGAAATCTATGAAATTTTGGAGAGTAGGCGAATCTGGACATATATCCGTGTCACCCAGTATGTTGATCTTTAACTCTTCTTTTGTATTGATGTTTACCCCCATTTTGCCTTAAATTTTTCTATTTGATGTTCTGTTTTTACTTTAGGTTGAAAAAGTTTCATGTGAATAAATGGCTGACTAAAACAAATTTGTTAGGGAAAAATGTATGATCCGTTTCTTGTGTCTACCAACCAGCAAAATTTATAAAATATTAAAGACTTAATATTATGTTGATCTCATGAGATATAATTGACAAAAATGATGGAACTATTTATGCTTTTGTTTGGTAGGGCATCTCTTATCTGCTTCTTGTGGGTTCTTTTGGCATTCAGTTTACAGCTAGTGGTGGACTGTATATATATATACAATTTCGATATAAAATTGCATGTTACTAATGGATGTTCTTGGCAGATACGTAGCCATGCACAGAAGTACTTTCTGAAGGTTCAGAAGAATGGGACGAGTGAACATGTACCTCCACCTCGGCCAAAAAGAAAAGCAGCTCATCCATACCCGCAAAAGGCACCTAAAAATGGTTAGTATGGCCAACCGTTGATTTGTTCTTCTCTTTTTTGTTCACCACCAACTCCCCTTCCTTTTTTTGGTGGTTATTTAGGGAGAAGGTTGGTTGTTTTGTTTAGGTGTGTTGTCAAATGCTTCCAATTTTGAACTGAACCTTTTTTCTGTGTATATTTCTTGAAGCTCTAGTTGTAACTCAAGTGACCGGCCCCTTTCAATCTTCATCTGCTTCATTAGAACCCGGATATGTTCTCAGGCCAGATTCTTCATCAGTTCCTGGCAATCCAATGACTGGTGGAACTTTGAGATCCTGGAGTTTTAATTCCGTGGCACCAGTCAATGTTTCTCAAGTGACTAAAGGTATCATTTGTTAGTCTGCTCTTCATGGACTCTCTTCCTCCGCTTCATCTTTATACTCTGCTGAAATAATGTTGTAACGTTCTGTTTTAGATGATGTGGGATTGGCTGGGCCAACAATTGCACATAATTGTTGCTACAGTAGTAGCAATGAAAGCACACCAAGGACTTGGCAAACAAGTGAAATAATTGATCGAGGGAATCAGGGAAAGCCAGTGAGAGGTCAGTATCATGTGCCTAATTTGAGCTTCATATTTGTATAAAACCATAACATGAATGCTAGATATCCAAACTACATAACCATAATGGAAAGAATGATGATGCCTTGTTGGGTACTTTACCCCTTCCTTCCCTTCCCTCCCTCTATATCTTCTCCAACAACATGATGTAGCACCCAGGCAAATTTTAGCTTTGTCCATATCTTTGCTTCATTCAACACAACTTTATCACTGCCTCTTTGTTCATTACACACAGCCTGTTCTAGTGTCTGCTCATGAAATATCGTGTCATTGAATAGGATATTAAAAATGTTACAGCAGTTATCACCTAGAAGGAGGCTGAGGGCTTGATAACTATGAATGTAACTTAATAGTTCACAGAGATGCTCATGTAATATCAGATTGCTAATGCGCTTTTCATTTTGCAACATATTGTCCTTCAATGAAATACCTCTTAAGTGAACCATATTGAATTTTCCCAGTGTCTTTCACATGCAGTGCACATTTATGATTATGATCATCTGTCCCAACTCCTCTTTTATTTGTAAATCTTATCAAATCTGCATCCATATATCCATTGAATTGTTTATTATTTGTTGGAACATTTTCTTATTTCCTGATTTTCTATGCATAATGATTTCATCCATTGTCAAAATGCAGTTATGCCAGATTTTGCTCAAGTGTACAGTTTCATTGGCAGCGTATTTGATCCCAATGCTAGTGACCACTTGCAGAGGATGAAGCAGATGGACCCAATAAATTTGGAAACGGTATATCATTTAAATTTTTTATACCTTTTTTATTATAATGCTTCAGCTATACAATTTAAGATTAGAGTTTTTGTTTTAATTGTTCAGAAGATGGTCTGTTACTCAAGGGGTTTTTATTTGGCTATTTCCTAGGTATTGCTGTTGATGAGAAACCTCTCCGTTAATTTGACAAGTCCTGAATTTGAGGATCATGTAAGTGCAACTACATTACTAGCATCTTCCTTTCTTTTTCTTTCTTTTTTTTCCCTTCCTTTTGTTCCTTTTATTCTCTTTTCCTTTTCTTTTTATTTTTTTCAAACACATATTACCTTATGATGCATGATGATTCTATCACGTGAGAAATCTAAATCATGACTTTGTCAGGGGCCACAGTACTAGTCTAGTGTTCAAGAGTGGTGCTTGCAAAACAATGCTCTTTTAAATTTGTGCTTAACCAAATCTTTGTGCTGAAATTAATTTATTGTGTTTAATGTAAATCCAGGAAAAGTCCAAAAAGTTTTTTTTGAGAAGGCCTATTGACAATAATTAAAAAAAAAAAAAAACCTACTTTGGATCAACTCAATTTTAGCTAATTCTTTTAATTTTATCAATTTAGGTCATGAACTTTAAAAAGCATAAAAAATTATAACCTTTGTAATAAACATTTGTTATCACCTTTACATTGCTTGTCTGTGATTACCTGAAAAATAGTTTAATTTTGTTTTTTGTCCATTTCACTTGCTAGCATTATTTCTTCTTTTCCTTCTCTCTTCTTTGTTGCTCCTCTCTTTAATTTTGGCCTTCCTATTTCATTATCAGTAACTCATACACCATCCCCTCACTCTCTTTTTCTGGTTATAAACCAAAAAAATCAGTTAGTCAGTCACCACCAGTTAATAGCCGAAGTTATTGGCCACAAAATGTATATTCGCCGACAAATCCACTTTTGGCAAAGCCTTCTGAACCACCCAATTTCAGCAATAATCTGTCATGGGAGATATAGGAAGAGGGATAATAACTTTTCTTCCTTGCAAAATTCAAATTCCTACATTTCAATAAAAAAAAGAGGGGTTTCTTCTGCGGGTATTTTTATCTTTGGTGGGTAAGAGGCTAATACTTACCTTAAGAAGTTGAATTTGTTTCTCAAAGAAGCATCAAGGTAGAAAGTTTGTGATGGTGTAACTCAGAATACTCATGATGCTACCACCTGTGTGATAATAGTCTTAAAACTTTGGAAGGATCAATAAATGAAGCAGTGGTTCTATATATAATTTTTAGATTATTGGATTTTGGAAAACCTATAGAATTTCCAATCTATGAATAAAGGTGTACAAGACTCCTTGTAGTAAATCAATGGTGGTCTTAGGTTGTGGTTTTCTGAGATTTTTATTTGGTTGTGCTTAAGTGTTGTTGATATGTGATGTGGGGATGATGGTGCAATGGATTGGTGGTGGATGAGTTGCATCATGGAGGAAGGGGAGGGGGTGGAGCTACTGTTGATGGTGTATGAAAGAGAAGGAAGATGAAAAAAGAGAGATATCTTTGAAATGGTAGTGCCACATCAATGAAAATTTGAGGAAAAAATAAAACAATTTTTTTTCCTCTGATGTGAGCAGCATCTTAATAGAAAATTTGAAGAGAGTTGTAACAGAGGCTTTAATTGTTATCCTAATTGAAGTTATTGATCCCAATTGATAAAATTAAAAGAATCTGTAGAATTGCAAATTGGTCTAAAGTACAAGATTTTTTGGTCTTTAGGCTCTCTAAAAATAAAAACAGAACTAGACTATAAATCAAATTGCAAACTCAACTTATCCACTGCACATTTATAAATTTTACTATCACTATTACAGCTTTACCAGCCATCTGAACATGTGATTATTGAATGACCATAGAAGTTTTACTATCAACCTCATGGAATGGTGTCAAGTTTCTGCGTAAATAAATGTTCTGTGACCATTATTGTTAAAAGTATAATCAACCAAATCTACCCTTTGATTTTCACTCATTTGCTCAACTTTCTGTGAAATTTGATGCAGAGAATGTTGCTTGCATCATGTGATACGGACTCTGAGAAGGCAAAATCTGGTAACCCTTTCAGTAATACTGGCGCTAACAGAACTCAGAGTGGCTTTTCTGCTCCAAATGAAGTGAAAGTTTGAAATTTTGTTTTGATTTGCTGTAATTATGGGCATGATATGATGTCTTGGGAAGTTCCTGTCTTCCCAGGGAGGAATTCACTGCTTGCTCAGAAGTCAGGCACAGTCAATGCCAAGGTGGAGGACAATTATCTGCGAGACCACGTTTCTAACAAGTGCTAGTGTCAGAGAAGATTGTATATAATGCATGTGTGATATAGGACAATGATCTTCCTAGTTCTGTTGGTAGTAATCTTTGTAATTGTGTGTATATACATACGTACCTACTTTTTCACTCCTTTGGAAATGTAGCATATAGCTTTTATCTTCACCGTTGTAACCCAGAGGCTATATCTTGTATAGAGTTTTTGAGTGCAAGTTTTTCTGACTGTACATTGGTTGTAAAATGTGCTTGAGGTTTTGTATGTGGGAGGATCGTTTTTAGGAGTTTATGTAAATTCTATGTATTTACCAATCAATATATAAATATAAAATATTTGCTACAAATCAATTTGAATGTAAAAGCTTTGCTACAATGAAACTCATGCACGGACTCTGATCTTGGACAAGATCAACTACTATTAAACTCTCTAGTCATCAAAAAATAAAAAATGAAAACTGTTAAAGAGGGACAAGTCAGTGGGAGAATAATGAAATTACAATATTTAACTTATGTTTAAAAATTAAAATATATGATATGTTGTATATAACAAAATATAATTCTGTAAACTATCAAATTATATAACAAGGCGGATCAAAAGTTAGTTTTTATGGGCAGTGCACGAAAAGAAATGGTTACTCTTCCGCCTGCTGGGGCTGTAGTGAGAAAAATCTCTTTCCCTTCGAGTCAGGTGCTAACCAATCAGCTAATTGATTTTTTAGTTTCGAATTGGTTTTGCAATTTTATAATTTTCCTTGCTTGGTTCTAGTCATCTGTTTTGAGGAATTGATTGCCAAGTTGGTTTTTCTGTACATGCTGCTCACGTTCAAATGTCACAAATACCATCAGATAGGCCATTTTAGAAGGATTACCCAGTTCCACCTAAGGTTTGCACTGGCTTGTCTATCCCATTAAAAATTTAAAATTAATAATATTGCTACTTGGCAAATAAATTTACACATCTTATATACCATGACATGATGTTTTTTATTTGTAATAATTTATATCCACGAATTTTAATGTTATCATCGCATAAATATTGTATAAATTAAAATTTTGTCAAGACAAGTGGCATAACCAGAGGTATACATATATGTAGCATATCTATAATTAAACTCATGGAAATTTAGTAAAACCTACAGGATTCAAATATTTTCCATTTTCTACTTGATCAATTCACATACCCTGCCTATGTAGCTCGGCTACAGAAAATAAAAATTAAATTAAAAAAAAAAAAAATGAGAGAAGAAATCCAACCCCATAAAATAGTCGTATCTTTAAAATTCTTAAACGTCGTTCACTTTATTCCAACCTGGTTCACTGACCTGGCAGCAAGAAGCAAAAGTAAAGACTTCTCCAGTCATGTAACTGGAGCATTTGGAGGGTTTGGTTTCATATATAAAGCTACAGAAAAGTAAAATCCCAACCAAATGCCAATTTCAAGTAAAAAGCCATTTAATTACATCAACCTGAGGAAATTCCTCCTGAAGAAGCACATTAAACCCAATGCCCATGCAAGGTGGCTTTTCGCATGAGATCACAAATACATCACCATATACACAACCGTAGTTAAAGTTTTACTATACCGTAGTTAAAGTTTTACTATCTATATCCAAAACCCATGTCCAGCTCATGACCATATATCCCCTCACTATGGCCGGCTGTGGCAAAAGGGTGAATCGGCTTAGAGTTCGATCTGAGGTCCATCTCAATGAGCCTTTGGAGTGCCTCTGGGTGATGAGTTCCTCCGCTAATATCAGGAGCTGCACCATTCATTGAGAAAAGAATAATTAGTAATCAAAGAAAGACAGTTAACATCATGAGTTTTTGTATTATGGCAACTGTAATATCGCTTGACAACATTAAATAAATCCACAACTTCAAACAGCATCAGACGCTTTAGATATTTTGTTGGTGACAACAAAATATTCAATTCAACTAAAGTATCATATATCTTAAAAGGGACGACTGGAACCCCAAATGGAGATTATGCAATTTTATCACAAACTTCCAAGTTGGAAAAGAGTTCTGAGTCATCCATTAGATATTAAAATAATGTTGGCATCAACTCTGGGCTTAATTTAAATTACCCCGGGCAACCACAATTCAAACCTTGGTTGGTATGTGCAAGGACATGCAAACAGTGAGGACAAAGCCGAAAAAAAAGAGGCATTCCCTCGTTAATGAAAAGCTTAAGCAACCCAAGCCAATGGTTTGAAGGCAAAAAGAGTACTAAGTGCTTACCTTGTGGTGGAATTCCGAGGCCACCAAAGTTGGACTGCCTTTGACCAAAAGGGAATCCTTGCATTGGATTTGGTTCCTGTATAAAACCAGTCACCTGATTGTTGGGATGTGGAGGCAAAGGTGCACCCCTGGGAAATCCACGCAGTAGGTGGGGTGGAGGAAAATTGCCAGGTATATGCATTTGTTGTAACATAGGATTCTGTGGGTTAGGATCTAATGCAGTCAGTCCAGAACTGGGGAAATGGAATGGGGGGCGAAGCAAGTTTGCAGGGAATTGATGATTAGGAGAATCGTGATGAATAATGTTCTCAGGGACCATGAATTTCATCTGAGCATTAACATTAGTAGGATGAGAATCTAAATGATGGAACATTGGTCCTGCATGATTCAACTGAGAAGGATGAAGCTGTGGAGAAGATGACTGGGCATGAATCTTATGATACTGAACTTCAGGTTCCCTCATATCAAAGGGACCACGTAAAAAGGGTGAACCTTCTTGGCTTCCTATAACAGGTCTTTCATCTTGGTATACAGAATTCAAAGCCGCTAGTTTTTCAGCAATGTCAACTGTTGTCTCAGGTGTGGATAATAACTCAGCTTTGGCTGAGTTCCTGGCAGACACGAAGTTCTGGAGATTCAGAGGGTCACTGACTGTAATCAAGCTATCTTCTTCAGGCAGTCGAATATCAACTGACCCATCAAAACCACCAAGCTTAGATCCCAATTCAGTTCGGAGCTGCAATGAATTCACTTCCTTCTGAGGAGGAAACCCTAAGAATTGTTCTTCAATCCTTTCTGATTTCATTCGTTGTCTCTGGTTTGAAGCTAGAATGCTACTGTCATGACTCGACATGCTGGATGTAACATCAGCTGTGGAGGCAAGGAGATCATCATCCATCACAGGAAAGGGAGAGTCTGAAACATCAGCTCTCATTGACCCAACTGGGCCCCTTTGGCCAGAAGTCGGTGTTCCTACTGACTGCAGTTCCTTCATGAAAGCAATTCCAAAAAGAGTTTCAAGAGTCAAAGGCTTGCCTGCATTGGGAATATTTTCAGCCCCTGAGGTCCCAAGATTCTCTACTTCAGTATTTTGTGGTTTGTCTGAAGATATGATTCCTAAATTGGTAGACAGGCCAGTTCCCTTCTGTAACAGTGAAAGAAGGTGCTGCGACGCGTGATCATCGATATCAGCTTTCTGCTGCTCAGTCTTAACACCAGAACCACTCCAGCCCTTCACAGGTGGCTGCAATATTGAGCCATTATCAGTAATTTCTGACAGAATTGACTGTTCAAGGTCTTCACATGTAAGTACAGCTGAAACTGCCTCTAATTTATCAATATTTTCAGCAGTGACAGGCATTAAATTGGATGTCATGTGCCCCTCTGCAAGTCCAGAGCCTTGGAGAGGAAAACTTGGTGGAATGATCTCAGTAGCTGTAGCATCAAAAGTACGGGATCCACTTTTTTCACCACCAACAATTAATGATAGCAAATCATTGGGCCTGCCAGATGTGAGATCATCAACTAGCTTATTGGTCCTGCCAGATGAGAAATCAGCAACTGGCTGACTGGTACCGCCAGATGAGAGATAGTCAATTGGTTTCTTCTCTGCAATAACAAGATGGGAAAAAGAAATTTAGAAAATAAGCAATATGATCAACCTATACAAAATAGCAATTAAAGTTGGACATCAGCCATAAATTCAAATGCCAAGATATCAATACTGACTACCTTCTTCTTGAAACCATTGAGCAAATTTGGAAGATGGGACTGTGTGAGGACTCCATGTGTCATCAGCTTTAACATCATGATGCTGCAGGAGCAACAAATGAAAAATTATTAAGAAAGATTGTAACACTTCATGCTAAGAACTTTTAATTGAAACACAAATTTCTGCTTCTAGAAATAGTTGCACCAACTATAAGATCAAGAAACAAATTCATTCATTTAGACAAGGAGAAAATCAACTTGATGTGAACCTGTGCAATTCAATGGACAGAAGAATTCATTCAGATGGTCAAACCCAACCCCCAACCCCTAAGTCCCTGGGCCACTCAAATAGTTAAAAACTAACTTCAACAGTTATAATTATTTAACCAATAGAGCATCTGGCTAGTGATAGGCTGGAAATTTTACTTCAGCAAAACCTAAATTTGTCAGCCCGTGTTTTAAGTTTAACTAAAATCTTGCGTACAGAGTGGTGATTTATGTTTGTTAGTAGGCTCTTCCTGTTTTCAACTATAACCTTTTGTGAACTACATTAGACCATGATGTATCACTGGAACACCTTTACCAAACTCATCCACAACTCCGGTAATCCATGGATCAAGGGATATAGGTTCCAGTTCTTTATGACAGAAAGAGAACTATAAAAAATAAAACACTAGCTCATGTTTACATATAAAACAAATATCAAGACAGGTGCAAAAACTAAGGTTTTCATTTGATGATACATCATAATGCTTGTGGGGGTACAAAGCACCTGAAATTTGCACCACATGCTCAGCAAGACAAGATTTTGTTAAACAGTAATGTGTGTGTTTAACAGAGAGAGAGGGGGAGGGAGAGAGAGAGTTCAACAGTGCCTGAAATGAAAAACCATAAAGAAAATACAATTACCTCAATGAGACTAGAGGAGCCAACACCATTTAGCGTCAATGCACTGCTGAAGAGCTTGTCGAGGATTGAGGTCGAATGAGTTGGACTAGATACACCCACGACTTTGCTTCCTGTCACATCCTTAGCATCAAGCTCAATGACATCACTATTCTCTGAACCATCAAAAGCTTCTGAAAGTTTAGAGGTCTTGTAATATTGAGTATCCATGCCAACCGCTTCACTTGAAACATCCAAAGCTGATGATAAATTCAGAATCTTTTCACCCTGGTTATTAACAGAAACATGAGTACTTGGACTACCAAATTGCTGTTCCCTTGAATCCATTTGTTCTGAAGATTGCTTCTCCTCTTGATTATTAGAAGTTCCACTTAACAAACGGTTTCCTTTGGCATGGAAAAGACTACCCTCAAGTTCATTGCTGATCTATAGATGCAATTAATAGAAGATGTTTAATAAGTGGCCAGGGTGTACTGACAAATAATAAGATCATATCAGCATACACCAAACTATATTTAATTCACTGGGAATGCAACAGATACTAGCAGTTGGAAACTAAATTAGAAAACAGAGATGAAGCAAGGGAAGAAAATTTGATGCTTCTTCAATGAGAAACATCCACCTTTGAGAACAATGTATCTCTTGGTGCTGTAAACAATTATCAATTTTTAAAATCATCTAATAGGTTATTCTTTCAGAATATCTTATTTTAAGTAATTATGTTATGAAATTACAACCTTTGTTAATGTTTTAACAAAGCATTTGTATACAAACAAGCATGCATGCATGCACATATATATGCTTTTATATCAAGTATCAGCCAATATTCCAACAAGTTTGGTGCCCACAGATTAGGGAGAAACCCAGAAGGGCAAAAGGCACAAGCTAAACTGCTCTCTTTAACAATTTGCCTACAAATCTAGGTGATGGCATGTTTGTAATTAAGAAGGTTTAATCCAAACTATTCAACCAAAGTACTGATGTCAAACAAGAATTACTCTATTGCTTTAACAGGATCCTGCAGATGCAGTGAAAAATATTTAGCAGCTCTAGACTTTTTGGCAAATGTAACAAAAAACCAGGTAGAATGAAAGAAAAGGATCCATAAAGCCAAACCCAAACTAAATTAGGTAGACTGCCTAAACTGGATTCTCAACATGTCAAAAATATTTTTGAACTTGAATAGTGAGTAAACTTTATTTTTTATAATTAAACTGCATAATAAAATTGGCACCAGAGTCAGTAAGTGAGCAAAAAAAACAACCAAATGGCAACAGCATGGGACTACCAAAAGACAAAAGGAAAAGAAAATGAATCAAGGCAACTCTTACAAAACTAATGCCTTCAACCAGTGTCATGCAGCAAAAGAGTAAGCATGGGAGATTTCAATACTCCAGACAGCTGGCACGAGGATATCAATTATTTAAGATGACTAGATACCCACATCATGATACTGTGCTTTATATTGATTTATGTTAATGAAGATGATGCTGGACTATGATAAATGGATCCAGATACGTATGCATGTTGCAGATACAAGTGTAGACATTAGACAATCCCTAAATTCAACCCAGCCATATAGAAATTCTCCAAAAATATTATTAACTTTCAGAAGTGTTGAAACAATCTATCCCTAGCCAGCCAACTTTTCAATGCAAACAAATCAGATAAAAAGTACGAGAAAACTACCTCTGATGGTTGAGGATGAGATAAAGATTTTGTTCCAATATTTTTCTCCACTATAGTACTTGAAAAACCCGGGGGCACAAGAGGTCTAGATACAGGAGCTGGTGAGGGAAAGGAAGGCTTGTCAGAATCATTATTTGAAGCAGGCTGTATCACCGGCTCATCTGATTCATTTCTTTTATTCGGAAGTCTCTTATCCTCTTTTGGATCTTCCATCAACTCACTAATATCAAAGTCATCTTTACGCTTTTCTGGATTCAACTTCTGCTTTTCTTGAAAAGCTTTCTGTTGTTCCTTCCTCATCAGTTCAAAGGAAGCTGAATGGAAAATATCATATAAAAAATTACAGTCACAGCAACAACATCAAAATAGAATAATGGCTCTACAATAAACTCGTGCAAAAGGAACCATTACCTCTTCTCTTCCTTTCCTCTTCTGCTCTATCCTCACTTGTGCACTCGGAAGAACCAAATGTTTCATCATTGTACGAGTCATTAGTCTCCCTACGTGAGTGAGGAACTGCCTGAAAAATTACAGGGCATGATTAAAATGTATAAGGGAAGATTTAGCTGACATGGATTCTGATAGGTCATATTTCTAATTCAGTTGCTTGTTATGGATATGAAGCAACACACCACCAAATCCACACCAATCATGCATCATATTTCCAATACTTACTCACAAGCAAAATCATACTAACAAAAAAGGACAACAAGCTATACTTTATAAGGGCGAGGTGGATGATACAGCTCATTACTCCTATTGGGCTGGTACTGATCATTAGATCGAAACTTCAGAGCTGATGCTCCTGCAGCAGTATATCCAGATGGTCTTGGAAAAGAACCACTTCCAAGGAGTCCATCATGCTCAGGAACTTGCCAAGGTCGCCGAGATTGGTTGCCATAACGCCTTCCAGAATCTGCGTGTAAACAGGCATAACTCAACCAATTATAAAACACATTACTAAATTGGAAATATGCCTTACAGAAACCCAGAATCCATTAAAAATCTTGGCTTGTATTTTAAATTCCCTCCAAAATGAGCAGTAAAGAGCAAAGCAGTCTAAGAAACTACATGGCAACATAAACACGTCAATAACATTAGAAACAAAATGACAACAAATCCAAGTAATTGAGAATATTGCTTTGAAGAGGATATATGCTGTATGCACAAGGTAAGAATCCATCATGACACTTGTCAATTTACGCTTCTTATCCACTATCCAGTCACCTTGCATGACAAGAAACAGTAAAACACTAGACGTGAATCAGGCCAAAATTTTCCAACACCCAGGGCAAGACACAGTACATACTACATGTGAATGACAAAATATCTCCACATATCTCATCATCAAGTATGTGAAGAAATCTGAGATCCACTCAGATCAACAATAAATTTGTCAAACTTATGTCTTTTGACACTTAGCAACTCTGCATTTCAGGATATAAGGGTTGGAAAGAAACTGGAAGATGGAAACAAAATGTTTGAGGTGTTGCTTCATAATGTAATGCGTGAAGATAAAAGCTAAACCAATGTTCTAAAATGCAATCTCATTATTGAGATCAACTAATTTATCTGAAGCCTTACCTGAATCCCTATCAGATTGTGAGTCACTGTCACGATCACTTCTTCCAGAGGAACGGCCATCCCACCTTCCATGAATGCCCCGATAATAGTTACCTGTATCCCCTCTAGTAGGTGGGGATGAACTATATTCATTACGTCTATAACTTTGTGATGACAAGCTGCCAGAAATTCTGAAGACATCCCCATATTCACTGCTGGAGGGAGGGAAAGCAAATAAGATTGAAAACATGGCATAAGGGGTAGGAGCATAGTAACCATTATCAACTAAAACTGACATCCCTATCTTAAAAATATATTCAACTGTGAATTCTCCAGCCATTTAAGGGCATAACCAGCAACTTACCTTAGAAAGGATATGTCGAATCCACTTGGTAAATTTTTGCAAGCATCCAATTCACTCACCGATAGTAGAAATTCTCTTGTATACGAAATTTTTAACTTCCTGGATAATTTACCCGTACTCGATTAATAACAAGAAGAAAATCAATATTAGAATTCAATATTTATTAAAAAATGAAAATGTAAGAAGAAACTGCATACTTTTGCGATTCGTGACTTTCTTCAGCATGCTGATTCAGTCCATATTGTTCTTCATTTGCTAAACTCATTTTGCTAGTACTTGATTTTAACGACAACAAAACACAATGATCACTGTGGTTCTCACGAATACACAGAGGCCTAGTCACCACATGTTAACTCGGATATAAAATCCAGCATCCGCTAAACAATACCCATTTATACTGACACCATCCAAACAAAGCCGAGAACTCCTATCTCCACCTTCAGAAACTCTCTTTACAACACTGTTACTTATTCAAGCTCCGCAGAGTAAACTAATAAATTTTGGCTACTTTTGGGGAAGAAATACGTTAATTATAGCTCATCCAATACCCTTTTAACACGCATCTAATGAAATTCAAAACCGCAACCGATAGGAATCAATAAAAAATTAAAAAAAAAACAAAAAACAAATACCAGTTGATACCAATCTAAGTTCATCCTTCCATCTATCTTAATCCACAACAAAAGCAACCAGAGATACCGATTCAATATCGAAAATTATCCGATCGTTGTCACCAAAATTAATGCTAAAAACGCAAGAATATATACAAAGAATCACTAATTTCTTTCCATCAAAACTCGAATCTAGTAGCTTATACGATGAGAAATGCTTGATTGTCAACAACGATTATCAATTCTTGACATCGGTAAGTCCCAAATGTGATCGAATAAGAAATTTTAGGGTTTTGCTCTAATCTATGAAGCTTAAAAAAAACTAGGGTTTTGTTACGGTACAACAAGAGCTACCTGGATCGGAGAAGCAAAGAGAGCCGGAGAGAGAAGAGGAGACCAAAGAGAGTGAAAATTTAGGGTTTAATCTCCAATCTTTAGCCTGTTTCTCGGATCGGAAAGCCTGTGCATTAGAGAGAGCGTGTGGGAAATAGTTGCAGAAATGACGTTATTCGCATTTTCATTGCTGAGGGGAAAAAAAACGAAGAAAACAAAAATGTTTGTTACGTAATCCCACGCGCCTATACTGTCGTCGGTGTAATTACGCTCTATAATTATTAGGGTAAACCGTAAGAAACTTCGTAAAAATAACATTCAAATGCGCCTTTATTAATGTTGGTCTGTATTCACTTCAGGGGCGCGTGGAGAAAGTTCGCACTTGTAATTTGAACTTAGGTAAATTGCTAAGGAGCCCTAAAAGCGGTAATTTCATGTTTTCCAGATGTCGATTTACAACGAAGAATATGCATTATAGTACAATTTTGAGATAACGACACCAATAATTACACTTTTGATTTTAAATGGATAATTTGCATATTAAATACTTTAAATAGGGTGTATTCAATTAAAATTTATTTTTATAATTTTTTTTTTAAGTGAATGACTTTTACAGAGTTCATAAATTTTTAATAATTTATGTGAAATTTATATTAAAAAATTTTTATAAATATTGATAGACATTTATAAATATTAATAGACTTTCATTGATTTTTAATATTTGTTAAATAACTAATTAATAAGATTTTTTTTTAACTACAAAGGAAGGAGAATACCATGAAAAACATAAGAACACTCAGCTGCCATTAACTCTTATATGTATAGAAACTTTCATTGGCTAGCTCACACCTACTTTGTCACTTTGTAAAATAGACAAAATCCCGTCAGAATAATCATTCCAAATATTCACCCCTTAAATATGATTTAAAGCTATAGATACTGTCACGCCCCGAACCCGAAGGCACGTGACCAGCACCAGGGAACGGGAAAGCTTAAGGCTTCCGGAACCGGTAGTAAGCCTGACTACTCAATAAACGACAAATCTGTAAAGTGACAGCTGTAACTGTCACAAACCAAGGGTTATGGGCCCACCTGTTAAGCAGAACCTGATAAAGTATTACGTCAAAGCCACTCAGGGCTATCAACTCAATCATATCATCTTTCTCATTAATTCACATCAATGCCACTCAGGGCATTTATCTCAATATCATTATTAATAATAATCTCATCATCAGGTTCCTGCTCAACAGAAATATTATAACATCTATAATGAGGAACCT
>CATKHJ010535143.1:0-18002 GCA_949750685.1 Vernicia montana
CCCCACAACTTTTTACCTTTCAGAAAATTTCTCATCACATAACTCCAATACGAATAATTCTTTCCATCCAACCTCACACTCACAGACTGAAGCGAATCATCTCGTTCAGTAGCCATAATCAAAATCAACAGAGAAAACAACCATAATGCAAAAGACAGGAAAACGAAATACCAGAATGCAAAAGACAGGAAACGAAATACCAGATTGCAGACTTAAGCGAAAATGAAATATCAGACAACCAGATTGAATACTCCAAAAATCGTGATTAAATCTTGTTCTATGAGACTCAGCTCTGATACCATGTTAAACAATTCAAAGTGATAAAAGAGAAATACAAAATTATAAAAGAGGAGACTAGGGTTTCATTGATAATGCATAACAAAGAAGGAATACAAAAAGAATGAATTAACCTAAATATAAAGAGACTATATATAGGTTAAACCAAGGAAACTGAAAAGACTATTCTACCCTTAATAAAAATAAAATAAAATAACCCTATATTTCTTAACAATAGTGAAACAATATGACAAACCATTGTCTTCTTTGCGAGCATTTGAAATGCAACAGTGCACAGACATGCCACCAGACTCATAATAAAAAAAACAACTTCCAACAAGGGAAGACATAACAAAACTTCCAACAAGGGAAGACAAAATTACATAAAAAACAATCTAACACAAAATAATAAAATGAAAGGTATCACCCTAGCAGCAGTAAGTACAAACTCATTCACAATCATATGGTAAAAACAGAGATAGAGAGGCGACGGCGGAAGCAAGGAGGTAGAGAACGAGATTGAGCAAAAGGAGTGTTGAGCGATGGTAGAAGAGGACCCGTAAGTAGTGGACGAATAAATGGAGTTCGTGGTGGATATGGTAACAACAGTAAGGATGAAACTATCCATATCAAATATAACATAAGATATTGGAACCACCGCCGATCAAAAGAGAAGATCGACGGTGGTTCAAGAAAAAAATTTAATGGAGAACTAGAAAAAAAAGAAAAATGAGAGACGGCTAGGGTTTTTTCTTAATTGATTTTCGTTTATTATTATTATTATTATTATTAGGCTTTAGCGATGACGACGGGCAGGTATGGGCGAATTTTCTATTATCCATTATCGCTCCGCTAAATTTTTTTTATATCAATCCCGCATTAGGGCGGGACTGAGTGGATAATGAAACAAGACAAGTATCCACATGTATACTTATTTTTTTTAAAATAATTATTTAATATTAATTTCTCATATATATATATATATATATATATATATATATATATATATATATATATATATATATATATATTTGAAAAATTAAAAAATATATACATAATATATATAATTGAGTCGGGTATGGGTGAGTATATATTATACCCGAACCCGTAATGGGTATTAAAATTTAAATCCGTATCCGCCCACTATTAAAAGGGGCGGGTAAAACCCGACATATTAGGGTCTGGTCAAAATGGGTAATTGTCGAATCGGGTCAAATTGCTATCCATACTCTTTTCCATGGTGCACCTAATTTATAAATAAACCTGAATTTATAACTGTCAGATCACTCATTTTTAATCTTGACCATTAGATGATACTCATTTATAACCGCTAAGATTAAAAATGAGCGATCTGACGGTTATAAATTCAGGTTTATCTATAAATCAGGTGCACCACATAATGATTATTATTATTATTATTATTATTGAAATGAGTCGAGGCCCTTTGATTAATCGAGAGTCGTTGAAATTGTAATACATTAAATATACTTCAAAATTCTTAACTAATATTAAAGCATGTTATGTTGCACCGAAAACGTCACTTAAGTTGCATTTTCGCATTTCGGACACGTGACAACGTAGGAAACCCATTAAAACGGACTCAAAACTTTTCGAACTTGTTTCTACAATTAAAAAAAAATGCGTTTCTTTTCTTGAAACGCGTTTCTTTGCTTAAGAAACAAAATCTCGAGGCAAAATGTCTTGTAATGTGTTTTATTTTTTGAATGTACTATCTATTATTAATTTGGATTATGAAACTTATAAACAATTAGTTTCTTTTTCATGAAAACTTGGTTTGTTATTATCTATTATCATACTTGATAATTTTGATCTTGATAGTTGAATGTTGATTGAACAATTGATCATTTTTAATAGTTTATATATATATAATATTTGCAAATATACCCTTATATTTTTTATATTTACGCGTTTTTTCCACGTTTCATTTCTTATATTTTTGTAATACCCCAAATTCTTATGTGACTCCTAATATATATGTAAATGAGCTATGAGTTGTGTATCATGAGTATTTGTGAGTTATGAAATTGGTTTCATGTGTTTATGTGTGTTATGAGTTGTATACTAAGTGTATATGTGAACTATGTATGAAGATTTGTATTTAAGACTTGAGAATTTTTTAAATTCTGCTTCTGGATGAAATTCACGGCCGTGACTCTCAAATTCATGGTGGTGAATTTCTAAGTCACGACGGTGACTCTCAAATTCACGGCGGTGAATTCTAAAGTCACGATGGTGAAGAATGTAAACAATAGAGTGAATAGTGACGAGCCACGACCGTGATTTAAAAGTCACTTGTGTCAGGGGCAAAATCAAAAAATCGGCTATATAAAGGAAATGTGAGACCTAATTCATTTTATTATGCCATTTTCTGAGTTCTAACTCTATTCTCTCTCAAAGAAACACCAACCTAACTTCTTAAATGCTAAGAAACTTCATAGATTGCATCAATTAAAGGATTTAGGGTTGCAAGAGTTCATCCTTTCTTCTTTTCTTGAAGCATTTGTGAAGAGGTAAGTTAGGGTTTATCCCATTTTCTTCATTTCCTTCACTTGAATCCTTATGGTTGGTGAGATTAGGAAGGAATTATATGTATAGAGTATATGTATGATGATTTTAAAAGCATTAATTGATATATTTGCTATTGTGTGTGTTTATTGTAAATAGCTCAACCTATGAGAAATCATGAGGAAGGTGATAGTTGTGATGAGCCCTATGGCTTGATGTGATAGAGGATTTTCTAAGAGATAGTAGAGTATTCTTTTTTGCTAAGGTGAGTAGAAAATATATGACTATATTTGTATTTGTTATCCTAAGGCCTAAATCCTAAATTGTTGATAAATTACCATGTGAAAATGTATATGAATGAATCCATGGATCTATTTGAATCATGTGAACCCAAATTCTCTTTATTGGTGAATTTCCAAATGTTATATGAATATGTGAACCATAAGAATTTCATTTGAACCATGTGAACCTTTAAATTTCTATCATGAGATGATATGTGTTAAATGGTATAAAAATTCCTGATTGATGTGGGTTAATCATCAGATATTATGCACATTGTAACCCGATGAATAGAGTATAATATCATACTCCTATCTAGAAAGGGTAAATTGTCCTAGACATGAAATCCGATCAGTTTCATGTATCTCATATGGAAGAGTATGTCGACAAAAGACATCTACTCTTATTATGTGGAAGAGTATACCTACCTAGCCTCTACTCTTATTTTCATGTGGGAAGAATGCTAATAAAATGTCTCTACTCCTAAATCTTTCATGTGGATGATTTCTACTTTCATTTAACTATGAGTTATATTTTCTTTCATGAGTTATGTGTATATATTCTTATATTACACTATTATTTGATTCAATTGAGCTATATGAACCTAATTGATATAATATAAGTCATTTGACAAGATATGAACTCTACCATCCTTGTGAGTTAGCCTTGAATTAGCTAGCCTCATAAGTATGGTAGTATATTCTTTACTCACTGTTTTATCTCATAAGTGATTCAATTTTTCAGAAGATTAGAAATTTATCAGCTCAGTTCTTCAGGCATCTTTCTTCTTAGAGAACCATTTTGATCAATGTAATTTCTCCTTATGATTATTTGTAATTGAAGTATTTTCTAGTGCTCCATGAGTGTAGAGAGAGATATCCTTTGGTATTAATGGCAATTACATGGATGATATTATAAATATTGTTTTATGAGAAAATATGGGATGATATGAGTATTATGAACTTATGAGATTATAAGTATGTGTATATGTTCAGGTTCTGATCGTGGGATGTGTATATGTTAGTTGTTATGTTGACATGAGGATTATGTGTTTACATGAGTTCTATGAGTTTTTAGTAGTTTTATGCCTATTCATGCCCTAAGACCGTTACAGATGCAAAATTGCGTTGTGACAATTTTTTTTAAAATATCATTTTCGCTTGTTCATTTCTATGTTTCCGTTTCGTGCAACTTAGAAAGCATGTAAACACACTTTTCAAGATCGCAATACCACTTCATTTTTCATAATTATCACATCTATAACTTTTATTATTTTCAAAGCATTTAAACACATTTTTCAATATTATCACATTACTCTTATTCATTTGATTTGATCGTGTAAATGATACCAAAAATTATTAAATTTTATTATTTTTTTATGTGATAACTAAAGAAAATTTCTTATAATTTAAACTTTGTTTAATTTTCATAAATTCAAACCATAAATTTTCCCTAAAAATTAATTTATGAATCCAAACCATTAATTACTTTTTTTTCATTCAAAATATTCATTTAATTTTTTTAAGTGAAAATATTCTTCTAATTTAAATTTTAGAAAGAAAATGAAGAATTATGTTGCCACATTAAAATTTAAATAAGTTGTTTATTAATTTTAATATTTTTAATATAAGACTATCTAATAGATTTTAAATCTTAATTATTGAGTTATTGCCTTCTATAAAAGAATTTATATAAATTCTTGAGGTCATCTAATAGATCTAACAGTTATTAATTTATTAGAAAAAAATATCTTATAATTTAGTAAGTTTAAATTAGAAGAATATTTTCACTTAAAAAAATTAATAGAATATTTTGAATAAAAAAAGTAACTAATGATTTTAGATTCATATATTGATTTTTAAGGAAAATTTATTGTTTGAATTTATGAAAATTAAATAAATTTTAAATTAGAAAAATATTTTCAATTAAAAGAATTAAAAGAATATTTTGATGAAAAAATAAAAAATAATTAAAAGGATATTTTGAATGGAAAAAAAAATAATTAAAAGAATCAAAAGGCAAAAGATATAAATAACTCCAAAAATACTAAATTTTGGAAATTTTACTAATGTGGTCACTAAAAATCATCTTACGTGAATCCGAAGTGGTGTGCTGAGTTAGATGATTGGGGTGACGTGTCATGGCATGTCACCCACTCTGGTGAGAAAAAATAAAGTTTAAGTATTCACTTGTAAGAAATTTTTCTTTAATGATCACATTGGAAAAAATACCAAAGTTTGGTATTTTTTATATCATTTACCGGATTTGATATCATGACCTACTATAAAGATTATGTATGACATTACGTTAAGCTAAACACACTTTTCTATTAGTCTTACCTCAAATTAAATTTTAAATAGTTCTAATATAAACTCATATGAAATTCAATTTATTTGCAAATAAATTTCATTAAAAAATAATTTATAAAATTTGTAGAACTCAATTACAAATTCAAATTTTATATTTTGTATAAGTGAAAATTCATATAGAATTCTATATATTTTTTTTTATTCTATAAAATTGGTAATGTTTGAAATAAATCTTATCAAAATTGACAAAATTGCAAAATGAACTCTAACTTAATAAAAATACAAGCTATTAAAACTAATAAATTTTAAGTAGAAACTAGTAAAACTAACTATTTGAAATGATTTTTATAGTCAATGAAAATTATTTTTAAATAAAGTTTTTTAATGAAATTTATTTGAAAGTATATTGAATTCCAAATAAATTTATACCAGAACTATTTAAATACTTAATTTGAGACAAAACTAATAAAATTGTGTTTAACTTAATGGAATGTCTTATATAATGTTTGTGTTGACACTAGTTGGCAATTCCAGATGGGGTGAATTGGGTTGTTTAGAAATTTAAAGTTTTTTTCTCACAAACTCTCTCATAATCAAGCAATTAATTGAAAGATGAAGAGAAAGAGAGAGCTAGACACAAAGATTTATAGAGATTCAACTTCTGCCCAAACCTATGTCCTCTCCTTAAAGGCCTCATTGATAGTTTCATGTACTATCTAGCTTTCTTTAATGGGTGAACACCAAACCCTTATTACAACAATTCCTTTTTTGATTGCAAACCCTTGCAATCTTACAAACCCAAACCACACACTCACTCTTACAACCTTATCCAAGCCCTATTACAAATTAACTAGCTCTCTAACAATGAATTACAACTCTAAGCAATCTTCAATGACAAAGAGATTCACAGTATGTGACTCAATTTAATTTAAAAGAGAGAAAGTAGGTGGACAATCAATAAACTCAATAATTTAACTCAATGAAGGTTGTTTTAACCTCATAAATGTTGCCCCAAAGCTCAAATATATAGTCTCTAATTATTAAATGATTGTTTGTGTGCATTTAATGCATTAATGATCGTTTAACCACCAAATATAGCCGTTATATCTATTTTCCATACTAATTTTTTGGTTGGCCGAAAAGGGGCAAAAATTAGGACAGTAGCAAAATCTAACACTTTTGGCTAGCCAAAAACCATTTTCAATTAGCCGAAAACTGAAATCTCAGAAAAATGAATTTCACGCTAGAAATTCTAATTTCAGCTTTTTGGAGGGCATTTTCAACTCCCTAAGTAGCTCCCTAAAACACAAAAAGGCTAATTTCCAAAGGTTTTTAGTTGAATTGGTCTCTTAGGAACCTAAATGGCTTGAAATAAGAATGATAAGGGTTTCTAAGGTCCAAACTAAGGTTATGAACCAATATTTGTAAATCCCAAGTAATTAAAGTTTCAAGAACTTAAGAATAAAATAAAATTACAAGTGAAAAACAAAGTTTTTGAATTTGGGATGTCCACTATTTGATTTTTCTCCACTTCAATCTCCATTATAGAATTTCAAACTAACATATGATTCACTGAATCTTGAAGCACTTGAATTAAATACTTTTATTTTTTTATTTTTATTATATATATATATATATATAGGGACCTACATTCTTAGACAAACACTTAAAAAATAATTAATAGCACCACCAATTATTTATTATCATCAAAATCACTGGATTAAAATCTTAAAGTTCAACAGTTTGAAACTAGGTCATAGGATCAAATCACATTATGTACATATCTTATTTTTTTTTTTAAAAAAATAAAAGTATAGTGACAATTTTAAAAAATGTGCAAATTAATAAAAGTGATGTAATTAAAATAATAAAGTGTTGTGACAATTTTGAAAAATGTGCAAATTAATAGAAGTGTTGTCATAATATTGAAGAACGTGTTTGAATGCAAAAAAAAAAAAAAATCTATTTTTTTTTTATTTTTTATTTTCTTCGATACAATCAATTGAGTCATTTAAATTTTGGTAAAATTGAACTATCAAGTAACACTCAATTCTTAAATACACTCATCCTTATCTTCTTCAAGTTTAAATGTCATTGATTACTAATAAGGGTTAATTACAAAAAAATTTATAAACTTTTATAAAATTTGTAATTTTTTATAAACTTTTAATTTTGATAAATTAGATTACATTTTTTCAATTTTTGGCAAATTTAACACTAGCAGGACCTCAAGCTAAATTTCCGGCTGCCGGATATGATGTGGTAATTAATTTTTTATTAATATTATTATCATGTTAGAATCTGACGGGGAATTTTAAATAATGAAAAAAAAAAGGAAATTAACAAATTGAAATAAAGTCTGTTGAGAGTTAAATCAAATAATATAGTTTGGGTTAGATTTCAGTTGTTGGGCTTCGAATGGAATATCCTGCAAAGATAAAATAAAGTCAAGAGGGTCAGGCCTTGTGCTTGGCGAAGAACCTCCGACGATTAAATCAGTTTAAGTTTTTAGTTTTTTGTGCAAGAAAAGAGATGAAAAATATGCAGAATTCTATCTACCTCTTTTTGAGGTTCCCTATTTCCTTTTTATATGCCTCTTGGTCCCTTAGGTTAAAGGGCAGTTGAGGAAAGATAAGGAATATCTCTTAATTGATGGGGCTGGTACATAGGCTCTAAAAGATAAGGTCTGGACCTGTCTCTTGTCAAGTAGCAGGTGGTTGGTATGTAAGTAGGCGTGGGTATGCTGCATAAGCACGACTTTCTTCTGACAAAAGTAGAGTAACATTTGTACTTTATGACCTCAGCTTCCTTTAGGAAGCTTGCTAAACAAGTTCCATTATTGTGATGGAGGGAGAAGAGGTTTGGAGAAGGGCGAAAAGATGTATTCGCCTAATACCTCGGGAACTGATCCCTTAGGCCTGTCCTCTATGGGTATTTTCTTGAATCTTTATCCTCTCTCGTCCCACTATAACACTGTGTCATGGTGGGCTTATTTTGTCTTTGGGCCCATTATATTGCTAGCTACATTTATCCCTCATCAGAGGCCCCCCTATTTTTTTAGGCGAAGATCATTGATGAAGCCTCAACAGGAAACACTTTATTCTTTGTCCATATTCACTCAAAGGCATTTTTCTTCTTTATTTGCAACTGGCCCTATCATCGGCCAAGCCGTTTAAAATAGTGGGATGGCCTTAAGTAGTTAAAGTGACTCTATTATATTTGTAAAAGGCGAAGTAGAATTATCAATACAACTTCGTCTAGTTGAACAGTGTAAATAGGCAAACTATCATCACTTAAAGTCACCTATGTTGAGGCAAGTCAAAGTGTTTTTGACTCATTAAATGCCTTTGACAGCTAAAGGAGTCATTCATTAAATGCACGTCTCTTCAAGTACAAGCGTGTAAACGTGGCAGTGTACTGGAGTTGTTTTCAAGGGATTTTTCAAATGATTACCGCTTTTTGACCTTTTCTCATTATGGTGCGACGGTAGGTAAGGATTTCTTCCTTTATATAAACCCCTTTAGCTCATCACTTTAGAGCTCCTATTTGCCTCTCTTGTTCTTGAAATTTTTTTCTTATTTCCTATACTCCTTCAACCTTTCAGAAATTCTCTTTCCTTTTATTTCTGTCAATAGCTCCCAAGAAAGATACTTATCCCAGGAGAGATAGAGTGAGTGCTGCTCAATTTCAGGACATCCTCAATCAAGTGTGGGGAGAAATTGAGCCTCTCGGTCGAGCGAGTGAATTTGCTATATTTAGTAACAATCTGGATTATAATGATCGCTTCGTCTTTCACCTCACACAGTCTCATGAGAGAGTTTACTCAGGTAGCCCAGATGCTGTACTTCCCAAGGATTTGGGTCACTATATTATTTTCTACCATCAACTGGAAGCTGGACTCTTATTCCCTCATACTCGATTCATGGTGGAATGCTTTAACTACTTCCAAGTGAATCTGATGATGTTGACTCCCAACTCTATCAATGACATGCATTGCTTCGAAGTCTTGTGCTTCGCTTATGGAGTTCACCCTTCTGCACGTCTCTTGCAATGCTTCTTCAGACTCCTAAGTGCTCAGGGGTCTCCTAGTCCCTTCAAGGCCTTTTTATAGGCAAGGACAATAAGGTGAAGGATTAGAAGAGGAAGTTCAGAGTAATCGAGATCACCGATGGTCTTTGTTCCAAATCAACGGGCTTTGGATTTCCTGGTCATTTGCTGCTACTAGTCGAAGGCTTAAGTGAATGGCCTAAATTACTAACTGATAGTAAAAAGCGAGACTTTAGGACTCCCGTTCACGAGAGATATGTGTATGATGCGGAGAAGATGGGGTCTGCCATACATCTAAGGGATGCCAAAGGAAACCCTACCCCAAGAGTGCGCCTCATGGACATCCAAGGTATATTTTTAGTTATATGTCTTAGCTAGCATGTTTGTGTTGGAGTTGTTGAAGTTTGCCTTGTTTTTTAATATTTTCTTATCTTATATTTGCAGTGAAGGCGAAGAATCCTGATCATTATAAGGATGTTTTAAAAATGACTGTTAGGGTGTCTCCTAGGGCTTACATTCCCGCCTCTGAGCTACCGGTCCTGGATCCCTTTACAAGAAGGTTAAGGGTGCGAGTTGAGGCTGACTTTGGCCCCCCACTGGCTAAGGATTTTGGCAAACAAGCTAAGCAATCTCGGGTTGAACAGCCTTAAAGAAGGGCGGAGGCACCTGTTGTGAGGCGAAGACTTGTCAAGGCCTCCGACCCTACCATTCCTATTGCTGAAAGGGTCGAGGTGCCTCGCCCTACTACTGCTCATCCAAGAATATTAATCAGGCTTCCTGGTGGAAATATTCCACCTCTTCCTCCTCCTCTTCTTCCTTATGCCGGCAAAGGAAAGGGGGTGATGATACTGGTGTAGAAGGAGTCAAAGAGTACAAATGTTTTGGAGGTTTTTTCTCACAATTTCAAAGCTACTGAGAAATTGGTGGATCTAGAGAAGCAGCTAGAGGATATAACTAACGACGAAGTCTTCAATGCCAGATTGGCTTCGCTGGTCAAGGAACTAGACTTACCATAACCTGTAATAGGTATGGCTAAAAATCTCGCTACTCTTCCATCCCCATCATCATTAAAATTAAAAACCCCAGGTCAATTTGATCCTTGGATTCCCGGGAGTAATAAATTGAAGTGGTCGAAAAGTGTTCGAGCTGGAAGACCTCCAACTGCTTCAGAAATAATATCATGGGAGAAGTATACAGCGAAGAGGATCTCTTCGCCTGATTTACTTTCACTTCGTTAACTTTATCCCTCTCTTGTAAGGGAACCGGTTGAAGAGGAGCAGCTAGCCTTAGAAGGCAATTTACTTTTTATGTTGCTTTTTTCATGTCTTCACATTTATATTAAGGTTACTAATACTTTCTGCTCATCTTTGCAGATCTGGCAGAGCCGGTTATCACTCCTATTTCCTCAGAGCTTCCGCCAACTCTGTCATTTCCTTATTCGGAGCCAATGGTTGAGTTGACTATTGCTCCAGGGTCTGATTTGGAGAACCAGGTAGCAGCAACAAAGACAACTTCTCCTCCCACCAAGCCTCCTAATAAGAAATTGATAATTAAAGAGTTCTTGGCTGGGAGGAAGAAGAAGGCAGCTTCGGAAACTTCAACTTCGGCAACCACCTCTAGGTCTTTTAAGCCTCTGTCTAAAAGGCAGATAGTTAAGGAGCAGGTTGATGCTGTAAAAAAGGATCTTCCTACAATTGAGGGGAGTGAAGGTTCTAGTAGGAATGATCTTCCCTCTTCTGATGAAGTGACTATTGGAGCTCTATTGCTAGTGGTTTTGGATCGTTTCTTCATCTTACTCCCACTCCTCTATTGAAATCTGCTGCGGAGGCCTTGGCAAAGTAAGATAAAGTACTTAAGGAGGTATGTATAAGTATCTCTGTCTTATTTTCTTGATTTGTCATCCTTTGAGTTCAACTAACCAATGACTTTTATTTATCTTTGTAAATAACAAGCGGTTTTAGATTCTAGGAAACTCTATACTCAACTAGGTCTCCTAGAAGACCATTATAATGCCACCAGGAAAGATGTAAAAGAGAGGCAAGAAGCCTACTTGAAGTTGGAAGCGGAGCTGTATGCTGCAAGGTCGGCATTGGAGAAGGAGAAGAAAAAGAGTGTTTTGCTGGCAAAGGAGATAGCCGATATGGAGGCTCAGTTTAAAACAGATGGCGAAGTTCGCTAAAAAGCTGAAGCCGAAGTGGAGGCACTTCGATCTGCTATGGGTGAGAGGGACTTGTCCTTGGCGAACAAGGATAAAATTATTGCGGAAAAGGATAAGTCTGCTCTTGACCTTACTGCGAAGCTGGAGGAATTGAGGAAGCACAATGAGGAGCTCACCAAAGAGGTGGAGGAGATTCTTGTTCTTCGCCAGGATCTCGACAAAGTGCAAAGGGAGCTCCAAGTGTCTACTTATTCTTATGAGCAGGTGTCAAAGAGGGTTCAAGTTGCTGAGGAGCAGCAAAGACAGTATGAAGAGGCTAGGAAAAAAGCTATGAGGGATTTTTTGGACTCTGAGAGCTTTGACCAGATCATCACCTATCATTCTTATAAGGCCACTGAGCAATATTATAATAACGCTCTTCATGATGCAACTGTGTTCTTCCCAGATGTCTTGCAAAAGGTACCTGAGATGGAGATTGATGAAGAACCTCCTGTCTTCGACTTTTCTTCCTTCAATGAAACTTCAAATAAAGGAGGGGAAAATGTGCCTAAACCAAAAGACTTCCCTACTTAGGAAAAGGAATTAGCTGGTGCATCTTCTCCTTTATCAGAGTTAGAGGGTAGCAGTGAGCTTGGTGACGAAGATGAAGCTCAGATGGTAGAGCCTATTTCTGTTGTCTCTCTAATTGATCCTACTACTTCAACTGATCCAGAAGCTTTGACAACTGTTGTGGGCCTCAGTATAGATCTTCCTCCAGTGGATCCTCCTCCAACTGAGAATTGATTTTGTTTTTTCTCTCTCTCCTTTTTTTTTTACACATATAATAAAATACAATTGTTGTACTACTTAGATTTACATGAAATAAAAATGAATATACTTATTATTTGTCTACTTCGTACAATATTTACATTTATGTTTAATAACATAGATGCTTGAATAAATATTGTATTTTCAACTTGTTTCTGATTGTTTTTGTAGACTTTATTCTTCTTTTAGGCTTTTCGCCTAGGTAGTTCGCCATTTGAATGGAACATTGTTTTCCCTTATGATTTTATTGTTGATTTCTCAGTTCGGATTCACTTGTCTTTCTTTTGGATTCTTCAAGACTTTCATCTGGATTCACCAAAACTTTCGCCTGGATTCACTAGGTCTTTCGCCTAGATTCACTAGGACTTTCCCCTAGATTCATTAGGACGTTTGCCTAGATTCACTAGGTCTTTTGCCTAGATTCACTAGGACTTTCGCCTAGATTCACTAGGACGTTCGCCTGGATTCACCAGGTCTTTCGCCTAAATTCACTAGGTCTTTTTTCTATTGGACTTTCACTTAGACTCAGTTTGGCATTTTCCCTTCTTTGTAGGGGGCCTCGTCGGTCTTTTAAGCTAGTCTCAATAGGTTATTTTTTCCTTTGTGGAGAGATTTGCATTTCGCAGTCTCCAAGTAATCATGCATTCAGTCATTCAATTGAGAAGACTCAAATAACCTTGCAAAAACTGCGTCTCTTATTGACATTTATTGATAGTACATCTTTAAGTGTTGAATGTTCCAAGTATGAGGAACTTTGCTACCTTCCATGGTTACAATCTTAGATGTATCTGGACCTATGACCTTTTGAACTCTGAATGGTCCTTCCTAGGTTGGTGCTAGCTTGTATGTACCTTCTCATTTCCCTGTGGCCTCAAGGAATCTCATGACCAAATCCCCTTTTACGAATACTCGGCTCTTAACCTTTTTGTTAAAGTAATTGGCGGCCTACTATTTGTAAGCTGTCACTCGAATGTTGGCTATTTCTCTGAGCTCTTCAAGAAGATCCTGGTATATTCTTCTGGCTTGACCATTTTCTTCGTCTCCGTAATAATTAATCCTGCAGCTAGATAGACCTACATCAACAAGGATAACTGCTTATGTTCCATAAGTCAGACTGAAACGTGTTTCGCCAGTCGGCTATCTTAGAGTTGTTTTGTATGCCCACACCACATGATGTCGTTTGTCTGCCCAGCTTCGGCCGCATCCATCCAGTCTATACTTCAGCCCTTGTAGGATTATTTGATTAGTCACTTCTGTCTGGCCATTTGTTTTGTGGATGGGCAACAGACAAGAAGTTTTGCTTGATGTGGAGTCCTGAGCAGAAGGCTCACACTTTGACATTGTCGAACTGCTTCCAATTGTCACTGATGAGCTAGTATGGGACTTTGAACCTGGACACAACATTTCTCCATAAAAAATTAATAACTTTATCAGCGGTGATGGTGCCAGTGGTTCTACTTCAACCCATTTGGAAAAATATTCCACTGCTACCAGAAGGAACTTTCTTTACCCTGAAGCAATTGAAAATGGTCCTACTATATCCATCCCCTATTTAGCAAAAGGCCAAGGACTAGATATAGGCATTTGATATATTGTCGGAACATGTTTACCACTATCAAACTTCTGGCATGAGGAACATTTTCTGACAAAGGCCATTACTTCGTTTTTCATCCTTAGCTAGTAGTATCCTTGTATGATTACCTTTGCTGCCAACATCTTTCCCCCAATATGCATTCCACATGAGCCCTCATATATCTCCTTAAAGGCGTATTCAGCTTCACTTGGTCTTAAACATCTTAGCCAAGGAAGGGAATATGCTTGCTTGTAAAGGACTTCGTTGTGTAAGGAGAAGTGGGCACTTCGATGTTTGACTTTCTTGGCTTCTTTCACATCTTCAGGCAGTTCGCCTTTCTTTAAGAAAGTCTTGATCAGATCTAACCAGCATGGTTCTTCATCTACTTCCATTACTTCAGCTCCATCCTGAATGCTGGGGAAAGCCAAAGTTCCTATGAATATCCTTTGAGGGAGTTCAATTGGATGAGTAGCTACAAGTTTGCTGAGATTATCAGCTCTAGAATTTTCTCTCCTTAGGATTTTTTGAAACTGCAACTTTACTCCTCTATCTTTCACCTTCTGGATTATGGCCTTTGTTTTATGCAGATATCTGGCCATGTTTTCCTCTTTAGCTTCAAATTCTCCCCCTATCTGCCCCATCACCAGTTGGGAGTCGCTGTAGACTGTCAATTCCTTCAGGCGAAGGAAATCTAAAAAAAGCAATCCCTGGATCATTGCTTTGTACTCAGCAACATTGTTAGTGGCTTCAAAGTCTAGTCCCGGGGCGTATTCCGGTAAGAACCCTTGAGTACTCTTCATCACAATACCAATCCCTTTTTGTTGCTAGCTTTATCTACAAATAGTTCACAACTCATCTTAAATCTTGGTGATGGTTGCTTCGACTAAGATGTCTTCTCAGGATTCTGCTCTTCAAGTGTCTGCTCTGGATCAAAGGAACATTCAGAGATAAAATCTGCCAAGGCTTGAGCTTTAATTGTTGATATTGATTTGTATTGCAACCCATGCTGCCCAAGCTCTACTAACCAGCAAAGCATTCTCCCAGATGTTTCCAGCTTGTGTAAGACTCTCTGCAAGGGTTGGTCTGTCACCACTACTCCCTGATGGGTTTGTAGATACACTTTATATTTTCTGGCGAAAAGGAGTAAAGCAAACGAGAGCTTTTCTATTGGCAAGTAATTCAGCTCCGCCCCTTGAAGGACTTTGCTAAAGTAGTAAATAGGTTTTTGCATTGACCCTTCCTTCCTGATCAACATTGAACTGATTGCATTATTGGAGGCAGACAAATAGATTAAAACTTCTTTGCCCGGCAAAGGTCTACTCAAGATTTGTTCTGAACTTAAAAAAGCTTTCAACTCTTCGAGTGCATTCTGGCACTCTTCTGTCCATTCGAAGGTTGAGGATTTTCTTAATTTTTTAAAGAAAGGAAGGTATTTCTCAACTGACTTGGACATGAACCTGTTCAAAGTAGCTATTCACCTTGTCAATCTCTGCACCTCTTTGACATTCCTAGGGGTTGCCATATCCAAGATAACTTTTACTTTGTCTGGATTTGGTTCTATTCCTTTCTCACTAACCATATACCTAAGAAATTTACCTCCTTGTAAAAAGAAAGCGCACTTCTCGGGATTGAGCTTCATCACATTTAGTACTTCGGCCAAATCACGGAGATGATCTTCGAAAGTCTTGCTCTTCACTATCATGTCATTCACATACACCTCAAGATTCTTGCCCAATTGTTCTTCGAACATTTTGTTAACAAGGCACTGATATGTAGCTCCAGCATTTTTCAGGCTGAAGGGCATTGAAATATAGCAGTAGATACCCTTCTCTATTATGAATGAGGTCTTCTCCTCATCATTTGAGTGCATTTTGATCTGGTGGTATCCCTGCTTCGCATCAAGAGAAGATAAGAAGCCATACACTGCTGTAGAGTCTACCAGTTTGTCTATCATGGGTAAAGGGAAAGAATCCTTGGGACATGCTTTATTCAAGTCTGTGAAGTCCACACACATTCTGTAGGATCCGCTTGCTTTCTTCACTAGTACCACATTTGCTAACTAGTCTGAGTACTGGACTTCTCTTATGAACCCTGCCTTCATTAATTTATCTACTTCCTGATCAATCACTACTTGTTGCTCTGGACCAAAGCATCTTTTCTTTTGTTTGACTGGTCTGTAGGTAGAATTTACTGTCACGACCCATCTTTGAGTCATGACTGTCATAGGGCATAGGGAGACATAAGGTCACCTAAACCCGTAGAACCCTTATAATAATTATTGACTTCCATTAGTTACCAAGTTATCATTACCCCAGAATTGAAACCATAATTACCATTCCTTAATATTCAATAACACATTAAACATTTATGAAATACTCAGGTGTCTACTTAATACCATTTACATGCTTTTACTTTTGAATTCCATTTTCTATCAATTTTAGTGTAGTTCACTATAAACATCTTAAGTGCTTGGACTGTAACATCATTATATCATATCACATATCATGCAGGTGAAATTCTATTTACTACATTATTACAAACTTTAAAATTCATGGAGCTCTAGAAAAAACTTCCGATTAATACATATCCATACCATATCATCAAAATAGCAGTGCAATTCCCAAGCGAAACTATAGAACTTGGAATGTACCTTGCTGACCTATCAACTGGTCCTGAAAATAAACAACAACTATGGAATGAGACAAAACTCAGTGAGTACAGAATAATATAATATAGAATGAACAACATTGTACGAATAATAATGGTTCCTTTTTACAATAAAGTGATATTAATCAAAATTGTTCTTATGGAACAATTTTCATATTTATAACATGTATTATAGCTTTTAGCAGAAATAATTCATTTAATCAGAAACGGTGTGTTTCCCCCATAACCAATCGAGTGGTGGCCTACGCCTTGCTCACTCCCACATACCTAGTCACACGCACAACTGATCAGGTCATACGTACTGGGGACATTAAACCTTTTCCAGCTAAGGTTCAGATAATCTTACCCTATCCGTGGGTTCCATTACCATTGTGCATAAGGTCCGATGTATTTCCCCATATCAGAGGGGTATTTTGCTTATCATGTAATCATTATAACAATTTATCTTTTCTATTCATGAAATGATTCAATGGACAACATATTAATAACAATTTAATTCCCATCATTGGTCATATTAAAATACCAAAACAATATAGGCTCATTTGGCCAAATGCCATAAAGAATGATTTCTCAATTTGGCTCAATAATCAATAAACAAATAATGTTTACCAAAGATTTGCAATGCATTTCAAACAAGAATTGATTGAGCATAAAAGCTCATATTCAAGGCACAAAACGTAAAATATTATTAAGTACTCACCTCGAAACTCCTTAGCTCCTAATTAGTATTTAACGTAACTAAAAGCGAGACTCCTCGGTATTTCGAATAATACACTTTTCTTTTGATTCTACAATCACATTACACAAATTATATATTAACTTCTATCCCTTTAACCTTACTAACCATACTTTACTTTTCCCTTTCTTAATCATAAACAAACATCACACATATTCATATTACAAAAATTAATCATTAAATCAAACATTCCATATTCTAACCAAATATTCAAATCAAGTAATTTAATTCCTTTCCCTTTTCAATTCCATAATTAAATTCCATATTTTACATATGAATCAAAATAAATATATTTTCTAATAATCCATGATATCAATTTACATCTTAAAAATCAAAATCCCTAAATAGACCAATTCCATTAATTTGAGAAAAATCATTTTCATTCAACCAAATTCCAAATTGTTCTTACAATCATTAAATTATATCATATTCAAACTCAATTAACCAATCAATTTCAATAATTCAAGCTGAATCTCAAAATCCCCAATTTACTCCATAAACCCTAGTATTTGGGGAAAACTATCAATTTCATAATCAAACTTTAAATTGAACATAGATTCATCAAATAACATTTAAACAACCCATAATCATCATTCAATTGAAATTAAATCACTTCAATTCTCA
>CATKHJ010535162.1:0-18430 GCA_949750685.1 Vernicia montana
ATAAAGCAATAAAAAGAAACTAAGCTAAAAAGAAAATAAAACCAAACAAACAAAACAACACAGAAGCAAAACAAACTTCAAAACAAATAAAATAAATAAACGAAAAGAGAAGAAAATAAATACCTTTTGATGACGAGGCTTGGGGACGTATGGATGGAGCGGGCGACCGGATCGCAATTCCACCTTGACTTGACTCGACGGAACCAAAGCCTCTTAATAGCTACTCGGACGGCTCTTAGGACTCCCTCAAACTGGCTTGAGAGAACCCACAAACAACCACCCAACAAGAACAAAGTTTTGAACTAAAAGGTAGCTCTTTCGAACCAAGCCTTTAAAAAAAGCTAGCTTTTAACCAATTGGATTTGATTTTAGGTAGTTAAGTGTGTTAAGTTGTGTGGAAATGAGTTGGGGGGGGGGGGGGGGTAGTTTATATAGGAATAGCAGCTAGGGAAGTTTTTATGTTTTTCCAATGGGGGATTTAGCATTCTGAAGCTCGTAACCGCACATAGGCCTTCTGGAACCACACACGGGAGATTCTGGACCGAACAGAAGAAGACGGATCGCACAGAGCAAAGGGAACCGCACAGCCCTGTTTTGGGACCGCATAGGGCCTGTGCGGTCCTCCAGGTCAGACGGGGCCGGTTCGTCGAATTTTTTGACCCTTTCTTGCCCGTTTCAGTTTCCAAGGCTTAATCGCATGTCTGAGGGTTCAGACGGTGCAAAATTCAGGGTTCACAATGTGTTCCTTAAGTGTGGGGGATTGTTTAAGGGTATACATTGTGGGTTAGTAAATTGAATTGAGTTAGCAGTATGAAGTGATTTTGACTCTCTTAATGGATGAATTTTGATTTAAATGACAATAACTTGCTGATGCGTTGCTGGACTTAATCATCTATCAAAAATTGGATGTGGTAGTCGTGTTATGAAGATGGTTTAATTGATTAGAGTTTGAACTCTTAGTTAAATTTTTGTGCTTATTTTATTCCACTGTGATTTTTGTTGAGGTTTGGTAGAAATTCCTAATATCCTAGGAAAAACTTGATTATTTCTCTTGAAAAATAAAATGAGTTGAGTTGAATGAGAAAAAGGAGCTTTAAATTTTAATCTATTCCGCTGTTCTTGACTTATTAAAATCCTAGAGTTGAGATTATGAATAGTGCTAGTAGCAATTTAAAATTATGATTCTAGCTAAGTAACCGGGGGTCGACATCACAAATGTTTATACTCGCGTCAAAAGGCTAGTATGACAATTCAAACAAGGTCTTGCTCCAGGAGTTAAAAAAAAAAAAAAGAAAAAAGAGCCAAGGAAGTTGTCAAGTACCTAGGAGAAAATCTTTATGAATCTACTTTGCTTTAATTTTGATCGCTATGGAATAGTTTGTACAAATCTTTAACTATGTAGTTTAGACTTGAGAATTTATGGAATTTGACATAAAGATCTCTTGATATGACTATCATGTTTGAGAATGGTCTTTGATTGAAGATTTTAAACTTTCGTGATGAGTAAGTTGTTGTCTATTTTAATGAATTGCTCTGACGTTGAGAAAGGAAATTTTATTTCGAACTAATATCTTGATTTAATTTGCTTGAGGACAAGGAAATATTCAAGTGTGGGGGGATTAGATAAGTGCATATTTAATTAGATTTTATCCCTTGTTCTTATTGTGTTTTTGTCATTAAATTGAGTTTAATTCGTTTATTAAGTGTGTTATCAGAATAATTTCAGTGATTAAACTGATTTAGAGACCATGGATTGATTTGTTTTGAAATTGCAAGGCTAATGAGCAAATTTGGTGAATTTTGGGCAAAGAAGCAAAGATGCAGTAGCCAACATGCCCTTGTACCTGCCCCTGTACCTGGGTGTATTGCAGCTCACGTAGGAAGGCAGATGCTTACACGCCCTGGTGCAAGGGCGTGTAGATGAGATTTTACACCTATTAAAAGACTTTTTGAGAGAAAGAAAGAGAGGGGTTCATTCTTTTGAGGGTTTTCCATACCTAGAGAGCTCTTGGAGAAAGAGGAGCGAGATTGTAGCCAAAATCAAGGTGAAGAACAAGATTCAAGTAGATTTGAAAGGGTGATTCAAGATTGAAGAGAGGATTCTTAATAACTTTTCTATGGATTGTTTGAGATTTATTTACCTTCTCTCTTGTTCATTATTCTTCAAATTTACTATGAACTAAACTCTATTTATCTAAATGGGATGAACCCTAGTTTTGATTGTATGGATTGAATGATTGGGTTCTTAATCAAATCATCTTTGAGTTGAGTTATATTCATGATTTATTATGATAAAATCTGATTGACAATTGCTAGTTTGTTGATTTGATACTTGATTTCTTATTAAGGAGTAGAGATACCCTTAATTTGATCTGATCACTCATGAGTATTGGGGATTGCTTGGGACACTAGAGATAGATTTACAAAATCCTTTGGCTTTAATTCCTTGATCTTAATGCTTTTCCTAACCAATTGAATAAGAAGAGATTCTATTTAATTTGCTTAGAGAATAGGGAATTAATTCACTTGAGAAAGGTTTAATTCTAATTTTAGGATTGTCAACTCGATTCATTGTTTGATTTGATTGATCTCATAATTCATAAAATACATAAGGAGCTAGGGGGAATTTCTATCTAGATAGCTAATCCATTAATTACTTCTCATTGATTTATTTAATTGTCTGCAATTAATTAAAATAGTTTAATTTTCATTTTAAATTAATTTTAGTTTTCCTTGGAATTTGATTTACTAGACAATAGTTAACGTTTGAGCTAATAATTATATAGTTTCCTTATGGGATCGACCTCTTTTGTGCTATACTACCTGAACGATAGGTGCGCTTGCCTGTAGCTAGGGTATAATAGACTTGGAGTTTATTTAACCTGGTGGAAGTACTGAAATAGCCATCAGAACAATATTAAGGTCAAAACTAATAAATTGTTCCCCCATGAGTATAGTTTCACCCTGAAAAAGAATTACATCAATTGAGATTTTTGTATATTGAGATACGCTAAAAATAGTATGGATAGCTCAGAGAACCTAGGTAAGAAAATCAGGGCAAAGTTTGGAAAGTCACCCTAGGAGCTATAAAAGTTAAAATGGGTTGAATTTTGGATATATTGGAGATAAATGTGTAAATATTTCAATGTCTTTGGAATCAGGACAATTGGGATGGTAGAGCTCAAGTTATGGTAGTAACAAGGGGACTGACTAGATTAGAATCAATAAACCGATTCTTTAATTTTAATATTGTAATGGATTTGTTTATAGGAATTTAAACCTAATACATGTGCATATTATGTGTATAAGGCTTAGAGGACCAGATTGGAGTGAAAAATTTCAAAAGGGAAGATAATCCTAATATTGAACAATATAAAGTTATTAAAGAAAGTAATTGGAAAGGTGAGTACATACTAAGCTGTTATGCATATTGCTTGTACATTGCTTCTATTGTATCCTCAAATTTAATTGTTCTTTGATTATCCACGATGCACCACATCTACCATTCATTGAAATCCAACCCTAATCACATTGATAAACAATGGCACTCGATAATTGTTGAACATTGCTAAATTGAATCCCTAATTTTGCCAATTGTACAATATTGATGAACCAAATTGATATAGATGAATTATGTTGCCACAACAGAAATTTCCTTTTTCCGGTGAAGGGATCACCGAACTCTGTGCACAGTGAATTTGGACCTTGCTAGGAGGTATTTGAATGCCCTACCCACAAGGTCTAGCTAACCTCGTGTTCTAATTTGTCATTGGAAATCTGTGGTTCCGCAGTACTATATTATATGAGACATGCAAATTTAATTTACCGTAAATTGGTAATAATTTATGCTGTACCTCCAACTATAAATTCGTCATTACACCTCGATCATATATTGATTTTTTTATTAATCACACGAACCTAATTGGTACCTAACCGATGTGCATGCCAATTTAGTGTGTATTCACTAGGATTTTACCTCACTCCCCCTCCCTATTTTTTTTACAGGACTAGTGATTAATTAGTGCAGCTCAAGTTTCATTATCCACTTGAAGCTAAGAGTCAATCTAAAGGAAATATATTAAAGAAAATATATTACACTCTGATAATTATATAACTAGTGGTAAGAGAACATATGTAGTTGAAATTAGTGTGATGTCTAGATCCTCCATGGTACCCAAGTTTTCGAATTTAGTGGTGTAAATTATTTAGTATGTATAATGATGCTAGTGGACAATTTAATATAACTAATTTGTATAAATGTAGTCAATTATTGATTGTGAAGTTAGGGTTGTAAGGGAGAAAAATTATTGGAAGTGTAATTATTTAGTATGTATAATGATGCTAGTGGACAATTTAATATAACTAATTTGTATAAATGTAGTCAATTATTGATTGTGAAGTTGGGGTTGTAAGGGAGAAAAATTATTGGAAGTGTAATTTGCTTGCAGGTTTCGTATCTTGGGAAAGTTATATGTATTGCCGGTATGCTGTCGGAGTTACAGTGATAATCCACAATTAGTCGGGTTCTACAGGTTTTCAGTGGCCTTAAGTCTATCCATGCCCTAGGACCGTTGCATCCCAAAAGTGGGATGTGACAATCAATGAGAATTTATGAATAAACAAATCATGGTAGGTCAATACATTTTATCACTTACCTCACTTGTTTTAACCTTTCAATCACACTCAAATCAACTTAATTGTATGTGATTCATCCAATTCTTGGCTCACTTTAGCCTACACATAAAAATTCCAAATCATACATTAACCATATTACATGAAACCCTAACCATTTATCTTGATATCTCAAATCTAACCAAAGATCCATCATTCTTAAACCTTATTAACAATTATACCTCTTAGCCATTTAAATCAAAATTGATTCGAAGATTTTCACATTTAGGGTTTCTACCACCCAAACTCATTTATGGCTATAAACATCACAAATACCATCTATCATACTCATAACTCATGATTAAACCTCAAATAGACTAAGCCCAAAAGAAATTAGAAGAATTACAAGTTTACCTTTAAGATTCCCTTATCTTGAATCCATGCTCTCCCAAAGAAAAGAACATAAATCATCCTTGAATCATTGATCCTCACTTAAGATCTTGTGTTTAACTTGAAAGAATGGAAAAGATTTAGGTTAGGTTGAGAGATCTTGAGAAAAGAGAGAAAACTAGGGTTTGGAAGGGTCTAGAAATATTTAGAAGAGAGAGAAAATGATTTTCAGTCAAATTGGGCCGACACCATCAATATTTATAAGCCCGATATGTAATGGGCATTACAACTCACGATCCAAAAATAACAATTTCACACAGAAGCAAAATTCACGGTAGTGACTAACTTGTAACAGGCGTTACTCAATGGTAATGGGAGCGAACAATCAGTAATGGGGGTGAACAATCAATAATGGGCCTTATAACCTAAATTATGGTCGTTCTTCTACTGTTTACTTCTGTTGACCTTGTTTATATTTTAATGTTTGACAAAACTTAGTAAAATTGATGAAATTACTTGATATATACTTGAACTATGGTCATATGTTGTTTAAGATTAATTTAACATTGAACAAAGCATGTTGGAAGCTATTACAAGGCTTGAACGCAGGTTCAAGAATATGCACAAATGTTACTATTTACATAGAACAGTTTTGAACGAGTTTTTAAGAAGATGAACGCACGTTCAAAGAGATGAATACACATTCATCATGGATATGAAAATACTACTATTCACACTGAATGAAAATGAACGAGCCTTCAGAATTGTGAACCGTAGGTTTAAGAAGCTTGAACGCACATTCAAGAAAGTGAATGCACGTTTAAGATGCACAGACCTTAAAAAATATAGTCATTGAAAGACTGGAGGGAGCTGATGTAAGTCTGGAAGAAGCATGTTCTTTTTGTTTCAGAGCCCAACAGTCCTATTTTATCATTCCTATAAATACTAGAAGGTTCAAATGAAGATTACAACAATTGCCAAGTGAAATCAAGTGCTATACAAATCAAAAAGCTTCATTTCTCATCTTTGATTTTCATACTCTGTTTTTAGAACACTAGTGTTAAATCTTTGATTTCTTTGAGTGTTCTTAATTATAAGCTAGAGAGCTTTATTCCCATCCTTTATTCTAGCTTGTACAAAGTCTTGTGAGACTTAAAACAAAAAAACATATTTGTATTTGAGAGATTTAGGTGAAATCTATTGTAAAGAGCGAAATCTCGGAGAACTAAGCTTGTAAAATTTTGGGTGAAATCCTGTTCATCTTGTGGAACCCTAAATCGGTTTGATTTAGGAGAAGTGGACGTAGGAGAGGTATTTGTACTCCGAACCACTATAAAACTTGGGCAAGCTTTCTCTATCTTAATCTCTTTACATTCGTTTATTTATTTGATTTTGGGATATATTGCATATAAGTTGTTTAGTTGCATTAGAAATCTTAAAAATCCTATTCACCCCCCCTTTAGGATTGCCATTCTTGGGATTACATTTGATATCAGAGCTTATGCTCTTGCATTGCATAAAATCTAACGGTTTTAAGAGCTAACGATCACTATGACATGACTTTCTAAAATTACATTCCAAGAGGGTCAATGTAGCACAAGGCCTCCAATGTTTTGTGACACAAGCTACAACTTATGGAAGATTAGAATGAATATTAAAATTTTCAAACGGTGCATGAGCTGCTGTTTCTGCTCTTTCCCACTGCTGATTCCATTGTGGTCGCCGGAGGTCAAGGAATGTGGTGGTGGTGGCGGTGCAGCTAACCACCGGTCGGAGGTCTACCGATCGGGGGCAGACTCATTATCTCTTGATTTCTTCACTCTTCTCTCTCTCCTCAATTCTGTGAAATTCTACAAATTTAAATCTTTTTTTTAATTAAACATATTATATAATATATATATTATTCAAATAATTGATATAACAAGAATAATCACTTGATTTAGTGGTTAACAACTTATTAACTCTCCACTAGGTCATAGGTTTGAGTCACAATATCTTTATTTTTACACTATTTTATTCTTAATTAAATATATTATAACAAATCAAAACTTAAATAAATATTTTCTTTACTTTAAATATATTTTATTCTTAATTAAATATATTATAACAAATCAAATTTAAATAAATATTTTTTTACTTTAAATATATCATTTAAATATCAATATAATAATATAAATAAATATATTTCCTTATTATGATGCAAAATTTGAAAATTATTAAAAAGTCGGGTTATTATAGATGTGGTCATACATACAAGAATTGTGACGAGCACGATGATAGTGATGATGATGATATGGATGCATTTTTGTATGGTGATTGGCTTAGAAGCTCACTATTGCGTTGATACAAATCTATTGCAATTGTACAAGGTGTTAAACCTCAGAATGTGAGGAAAGTTAATTTCGAGCCACAACACATCCCAACATAGGTGGCCAGTCAACAGAATAGGGAAATCAATATTCCCAATGAAGAAATCAACACAAGAGATGCTGTACAGAGAGACAAATCAGTAAGTTCCAACAATGATGCTGACCCTGACCAAGTTGATGCGGTTTTGCATAGTTTACAAAAAATGGCAGTAGGTAATTCCTTACCCAATGACTCAAACCAAAATAACCACCCATCCCCTTCTATATATACCCATACTAATATTTCTATGAATTAAGGACTCGTCCCTCTTTCAATGCAAAATGACAATCTTTCACTATCTGACTAGACCTAAACCAATAATTGCCAAGACCATGATACCGAAATACTAATTAACCCAAATACTGAAACCTAACCCACCAAACCTGTTGAAACTCATAATGCTAATCAGGAGTACATTAACACCAAAACACCTCCCACCTCTGAAACAACTGATACATAGAACTTACATAATGTTACTAATGTGTTGGGTGATATGGCTCACCAAAATGTCACAAAACACAATAGTATATATTTTGATACCTGTGTCCTTAACTAGTGACGGAGCCATGTGTATAGGTAGGGGGCCTTGGCCCCTCTCAATTTTTTTTTTTTTTTGCAAAACTATCCATGTAAAATTACACTTGGCCCCTCAAAATTTTTTATTTTTAAAATTTACCCTCTAAATTTTCTTTTTCCAAAAGTTGGCCCTACATCTTAATTTTGCCTCCGTCCCTATCCCTAACCCATTCCAACAAATTCAACCTGATGCATCAAATAACCACTCATAACCTTCCTTTTCGCAAATTGCTGCTAATACCCAAAACTAATTAAAATGGAAGAGAAATAAAAGAACCACATACTCATTTATTGCCATTTCTTTATCTGATATAGGAAAGCAAAAAAATAGAAACTTAGAAGAGCCAATAACCATGGAAATTGAACCAAATGAAAAACGGAGCAGGGATGGTGAACTGATTGATGTTTATTGTACCTTTTCCCAAGAGCCATGAGTTGCTTAATTTGGAATTGTTGAGGGCTTGGGAACCCTCGTGCAATATCCAATGTCAGAGAGCTAATAAAGCTCAAGTGTCCCATGATGGTTTTCCTTATGGAAACCAGATTGAGTAATGTTGAGATGGAATGTGTTAAAAAGAAACTTGGTTTTTCATGTGGAATTGATATGAGTTGTGAGGAATCAGCTGGAGGCAGAAAAGGGAAGGTTGTGTCTTATGTGGAAAGAGGATCTTCAAATTTCTTTATTATCCTTTTTAGTACACCATATTAATGTTGAGGTTTTCAATTCAGACTCTGGGAAGAATTGGCGGTTTTCAGGTATTTACGGGTGGCCTGAAGAGCAAAAAAAGCATCACACATGGGAGCTTATTCAAAGTTTAATTAACAAATCCTCTCTTCCTGCTATATTTAGTATGATGTAATATGATGAATTATGTAATTGAATGAAAAATGCAATGTTTGGAAGTATAAATGAAATAATCATGTAATGTAATGATTAAAATAATTAATTATTTTATAATTATAAAAATAAGATATTTAATTTTAAATTATATTTATTTAAGTTAATTAATTATATTAAAATTCATACAATAAAAGAAAGGATAAGTGTTAATTATGGTAAAAAAAAGTATTAATTGTATTGTAAAAAAGAAAACTGATAATTAAAAACTTTTTGTTGTAAAAAAAAAAGAAAACATACCATTAATTTTTTTTAAAAATAATAAAAAATAATTCATGAAAAAAATGAAAACAGACCATGCAAAAAATATTTACTGTGAAAAAAAAAATATCATTTAAAAAAAATTGTTGCAACAAAAAGAAAAAAAAATTATTGTAAAAATAAGGCAGGAAATAGAAAAAGATAAATGTAATGGGTAATATACATGTTTTTTTTTTTGAATATAATGGTCATTATATTTTTTAAGATATGGAGAATTAATAATGTAATACTTATTATATTGCATTCAAAATTTTTTACACAACCAAACAAAGTAATCCAACATGTAATGCAATTCTCATTACATTATGCATTGATTACGGTCTACCAAACATATCATGCTACGTTTGGTATGATATGTAATGAACTATGTAATGAAATGAAAAATGTAATGTAATGAGTATTACATTACTTTGTTTGGAAGTGAAAATGAAATAATCATGAAATGCAATGATTGAAATAATTAATTATTTTATAATTATCAAATAAAATATTGAATTTTAAATTATATTTATTTAAGTTAATTAATTATATTAAAATTAATATGATAAAAAGAAATTATAAGTATTAATTATGGCATAAAAGAAAAGTATTAATTGTGTTGTAAAAAAAAAACTGTAATTAAAAAATTTTTATTGTAAAAAATTTAGACCATTAAAAAAATTGTTGTAAAAAAAAATATATCATTAAATTTTTTTTAAAAATAATAAAAAAATAATTCATGAAAAAAATGAAAACAGACCATGCAAAAAATATTTATTATAAAAAAAAAGAAAAAATATCATTTAAAAAAATTATTGCAACAAAAAGAAAGAAAAGAAATTATTGTAAAAACAAAAGGTAGGGAATAGCAAATGAGAAGTGTAATGAGCAATACATACTTTTTTTAATGTATTGGTTATTATATTTTTTAAAGTATGAATAATTAATAATGTAATACTCATTATATTGCATTCAAATTTTTTTACACAATAAAAAAAAGTAATTAAACACGTAATGTAATTCTCATTATATTACGCTATTGATTACGTCTTACTAAACATGGCCTTAGGAAGTGATTTTAACGAGATAATATTTTATTACATTGCGTCATTACGTAATTTTTCATTATATTACATAATTTATTATATTACGTCATACCAACCACAACTTTGTGGAATGATTAACGAGATAATGTTCCAAGAGGATAAAATGTCTGGCTCTTACAGACCTTTCGACGCTATATACAGTTTCTTGCAAACAATGACAGACGCTGGACTTGATGATTTGGGATTTAATGGGTACAAATATACATGGAACAATGAACAATGGCTGGGTGGGATCACATAATATCCAGGAGCGTTTGGACAGATTCTTAGCTTCACATAAGTGGTGTCTCATGTTCCTGGATTATAAAGTGGATAATCTAATCATACAAGGATCAGATCATAGCCCAATTATTCTTCAAATTCGAAGATTGTAGAAATCAATGATGAGGAAGGATAAGCCTTTTCGTTTTGAGGCTATGTGGTTTAGAGATACTTCATGTAACTAGTTATCAATTACAATCTAACTACTGCTATGTATAGCTAAATTAAATGGGGCTATAATTATTTTTGAAATTTTTAAAAATTAAAAGTGGAGTCTCAAAAATATAACACACATTGTAGGGTTACAAACTCGGAAAGGATTGAGGAAAAATTCATTTTAGAGTTTTTAAATTTACTATATTTTATCTATTGAATCCTAATAGTGTTTTTTTTTTTTTCATATTAAGCTCTAAATTTTTATTTTTTTCTCACATTGAGATTTTTTTTTTTTTTGCTTTTTCCTCTTGTTTTTAATGCAGAACCACATGTCTTCTGTCGGCGCGTGGAGTCACGGCCGAGTTTAGTTACACGTATATTGCGTGCCCAAATATAAGTTGAAGTTTTTTTTTTTTGCACCAAATATAAGTTGAAGTTCAGGTGAAGAGTAAATAATTATTAATTATCCAAACCAATTATTTTGACTTTTCCCAATCAGTACTGTAGCGTGTGGGACCCACGCGTTTGAGACCCTACATTATATGACTGTTCTGCACATTCATCCTTCCTTTCCTTCCCTTTCTATTCTTCTAAACGACAAAACTTAGAAGATATCTTTTTTTAAGTTATTAGTTTGGGAAAATATTTTCCAAAACAATATTAAATTATTATGTAAGTACAAATATATTAAAAATTAGTTGAAACTATTCCTCAAAAAAAAAAAAAAAAAAAAGTTGAAACTTATATTTTAGAATTTAAACTGTATTGCAAAATCTCTTATGTTTTCTATTTCTAATTTTACATGAGAGAAAGCTATAAATTCTTAAGAACTAATTTTTTTTTCATGATAAACAATAGATTAACTCATTCCATTATTAAAAAAATATTTTTCATCAATCAATTTTCCTATACTACTCATACACGATAATATTTAAAATCTTCTCCAAAAGTAGAGGTGATAAATTTTAATTTAATTTATAAATTTAATCAATATATATGTATTTGTCCATTTAAATCTACAATCCATTTTATTTTACATAAAATTCAAAATGATCATATCAAAATCATATAATTTGTTTGATTGACCTAAAATAAGATTTATTTAACTAGAAATAAATTATTATAAATTAAAAAAATTTAATATATCTCAAACTTATTTTTGAAAAATTAATTAAAAAATACAATTTGAGATAATCCAAGAAATTCGCTCAAATTTGATAAAAAATCATTTTTAGGAGTTAACTTATTGTGGTTTCATAACTCAATCTACTTGCAATCCAAAATGACCTGAACTCAATGTGACACAATTTGACCTATTTGCCAACTCTATCCAAAAGCAAACTGTTACGATCCAATTTTTGAACCGTGATGGTTTTAGGACATTGGTAGCTATAAGAGCACTTGTAATATCCTCGATCCAATTAATTCCTATGAATTGACAGTAATGCTATTAGAAGGCAATTTGAATGGTTTTTGAGATAACGAGATCAATAGGAACTCAAACGAAACCCGGTTAATTGTACATAATTTTTTTTTATTTAATTATGTTTTTGTGATATTATGGTACATATAAATTCATAAAAATGTTATGAACATGGTTAATGAAATAAAGTTAATGAACTGCATCGATATCGATTATAACAATGTACAGAGTAAAAGAAGGGTAAAACGATCATTTCGCATAAACTGTCGAAATGACGAGTTAACTGTAAATAAATATTTGAAGCAAGTGGAAGGGCTATCTACTCTAATGGCTGGCCCAATATAGTAATTAAAAGGGAAAATTTACTTGAAATTTCATGGAAAAGAATTGGTCAAATTAATTGAATGGAAATGGATCCCACAAAGTCAATTAGTCAACATTAACATATAATCAAGGAAATTTCCTATCAATAACAACATGTGCATATTTATCTAAAACTAAATGAATATTGTAAAATTTAAAATTTAGCTAAATTGCTAACCATTGGATTATTCCTAATAAATCAACACCATCCATTTCACTTAAACTTTTCCATATTGATATAAAAGTTCCTTAAGTCCACAAATTGTCAAACAAAAAGAAATTTCTAGTCTTTTTACTCAAGGATGGCCGGCTCCCTTGGTATTCATCACCAACTCAAGAGAACTTCAAGATAAATGCTAAAAACTTGTCTTCAAATTTTATTTTAAGTGTGAATAACTAGATTTTAGTGTTGAAATTTTGGAAATTTTTTCTCTTCTTACCCTTGTTGATTTCGGCCTATGAAAAAAAAATTGGGAAAAATTATTTCTTTTTATTTTTATGATGTTTATGAGTGTATTGTGAAGTGAAATGAAGAAATTGATGAGTTGATTGAATTTAAATTGCAAGATGGAGCTTGATTTGGTTATTGAACTTGAATTGAGAAAACTAGATTTTGAATTGAGCAGAAATTTGTAATACCCATACTGACAGATTAGAGGCCGAATTTGGAAAAGTGTAAAATATAAAAGTTTTAGTGTTTTATCTAAATTAGAGGTCCATAAAATATTTTTGTGAAATTATTGATGAGTAATGAAATATGTCCTTTGAAAATGGACTGACCCAGATTTGGGGGTTTCTGAATAAACCCAGAATGTTTAAATTTATAGAGGATTTATGGACAAAATTTGGATATAGTTAAAACATAAGAGTTGTAGATAAATGTCTCAAGTATTCACCTGTAAAAGAAATTTAAAATATTTATTGTGTACAAAGAGAAATTTCACTTGAACTGAAACTGGTCATGTTTAAAGATTGAATGGGCAGTCCGAAATGGAGTAGCCAAAATATGGATTTAGAGACTGAATTAAATCAAGTATAAAATATAAAAAATAATAATTTATATGTTTATAATATTTGTATACAATTAAATGTAAAGTTGATATGTGTATTATGAGATATGACTTAGTGAATATGATATGGTATAAAAATTCTTGTAATCTAGTACCATTGATAGATTTGAGAATGTATCTCATGAATTGAGCATGATAGAGACATAATTGGAAGAAACTAAAAACTAGTGAAATGATTATTGATATGTTTATAATGAATCCACAAAAGGATTTGATAAAATTTCAAGTGTAGTATGAGAAATGGTGTTTGTTCTGAAACTGACTTTGTACTATGATTCAATTAGTAAACTGAATTAGAGCTTCAGATTTGAGAACTATAGAGATGGAAATGGGTTAAACTCAAAACATAATAAATGTTCCTTAATGTTTCTAGTATTTTTCAGTAAAATTAATTTCAATTGAAAACATAAATCTTGAGTTATACTCAAAATAGTGTGACATGGTCAGTCTGCCCTGTAACAAAAATAGAATTGAATTGAAATGGTCACCAAGTTTTCTATGAATTGAATTATAAGTTCAATTTTGGATATGTTTTAAATGTGTATATCTAGTTTGAAATAAAAAAAGAATCAACTCATTTGGATTAGTAAATCTTGAGAAATGACAGAAATAAGTTGATAAGATTTAGTGACATAACTAGACAATGAGTAAAAATGTAATGTGACAAAGTTAATAAATGTAAATTAATTAATTATCTATTTATGAAAACAATGAATAAATGATTACTGAGAATAACAAATAGTGAATTGTATATGATTATTCAATATGAATTTAATGTGAAAGTATATTGAATTGTTATAAAGCAAATCATAGGAATCAAAAGTGCTCATTTGGCCATTCGGTTGGTATGTGAGAATTGAATAGAAATATTTTCAAATTGTTATAAATGCATATGTATATGCTACTAAATATATTGACTTGCATTGATATTAGATAAGAGTATTAGAGTTATAATTAGATGGTCAAATTGATAAGGTAATTAATAATCTTTGGTTAAATGGTATAAAGGATATGGTTCAACGTAGAACCTAAAAGAGAATAAATGCTCAGGAGATTGAGGAAAGTCACTACCGAGTATACTAAGAGCTTACATTAGGATCTAAGGAAGTCAAGGTGAGTACGTTAAAAATCTTACATTTCTTTAATGAAATAATTGTTTGATTTATTTCTTTTAATGAGGCCTTCAACATAATTATTGGTATTGAATCCCTTCATTGAGGCCTTCGGCCTACTCCCTACCATTTTTACATGAGTTTTAAATTATACTCAAATTGAATATTGTAAAGGAGTTTACCTTTTCCAAATCAATTATTTCATTGTAGTGAATCCATTATTGATCTAATGTTCCTTCTTTGAACACTCAGCGTAACCTAATCGATAAACTGTTTCCATAGTTATGTTCCTTTAAGGAACTAATTGATCTATTTATAAAATTCCATTGTTCTTTCATTTGATCTTATTCCATTGAATCTTATATGATTTATCATTGTACACTGTTGATTCAGAATATTGGAAAGTTTGCATTTTTGATCCATAGTTATCATACTGTGTTACTGAAAGCATAAATCCCCGAATGATGTGGGTATTACATCAGACTGTGTTCACATATAGAAGGCCCGTCGGATAGGGATAGTGTATCTGCCTCAGCTAGGATGGGTAGTCCTAGCCGTAAGACCTGATCAGTCTTACGCTCTATACTATTATGACTGAGCAAATTAATAACTGCCACTCCACTGTTTATTGATATGAGTGGACAAGGTATCAGCCGCCACTCCACTGTTTACATTGGGAAGCACGCCGCTTTCAAGACTGTGATTTATGCTAAAATGAAATTATTGAATCCTAACTGTTATTGACTATTGATATTGAATCCCGACTATCATTGACCATTATAATTGTTACTGACCATTGTTATTGAATCCCGACTGTCATAGACCATTGTTATTATTATTAATCATTGTTATTGAAAGCTAACTGTTATTGATCATTGTTATTGAATTCCGACTACCATTGATTATCATATTAAATTCCGACCGTTATTGATCATTGTCATTGAATCCTGATTGTCATTGATCATTGAAAAATTAATTCTCCTTCACTGTTTCATTGAAACTTTAATATTAAACCTCAACTGTTTTTGAACATTGAAAAATTATATCTTCTCCACTATTATATTTAAAGACTAATAATTTTATCGCTAAACATATATTCATATACTGTTTCTTATTCATTACAAGTACTCATTGAGCTTCTCTCACACCCCTACAGTGTTTTATTTCAGGTTCCGTAGCAGACTCAACAAGTGGATCTCAAGTATCTATCTCTACTTGGGATTATTTCGCTGAAAGTAAGGTGATTACAACTTACTGTTTGAGTCGAATCATTTAGAGCTCCATGGACTTAAATGGTTTAGTATTATAATAATTGGCTAAATTGAATTCTTTATATGGTTTATTTATATGTTAAACATTTGATACAATGTTATGTGAGTAACAATAATAAAATATTAGAAGGATTTGTATTGATCTAAATGCAGTTAAGGATATAGAAGTGTTTTACTTGGAAGTGCTTCTTTAATGCAGGTTGTGAGCCTGTGGTATTGTTATAGTTGCAGCTGTTATACTACTGAATTAAATTTGATTGTTAATGCTCACATAAACTAATGGTAGTAATTGTATTGGAATATTGAATAAATGGGTTCTACGGGTTGTTGGTACCTTTATGGTTACCCATGCCCGAGGAGTGTCACATTGCCAAAGGTGGGATGTGACAAAGGTGGTATCAGAGCAAACGAGTAAGTCTAGTATAGGCTAATAAATGTTACGGAGTTATAGTATTTAAGTGAAACCATGGAGCATAGGATTTCTAATTTTCAATTACAGTCCATCATTAAGATAGTTCCGCGTTATCCGTATATGAGTAAATTTTCCTCATTTAGAATGATATATATATTAGTATGTGCTATGATCTTAAAGAATTGGTATGTGTAGACATACACTATTGTAATACTGATCTAAGTGAAATATTGAACATACTTTAAATGATACAACTATACCGAAATGTGATATGAAAGTGAACTGCCAGATGTGAAAAGGAGGTCGGTCCCCTAGAGATCGCACCTGGAATAGTGAATAATGAATGTATATTGTTAAAATAAAATTTCCTGTAATGATCATATGTGAACATTGATAAAGATATCAAAAATATCGATTGACTGTGAAAAACTTATAGAATGTAAATATTGATAATGATGCATAAACTGTTTATACATATGAGAACATGTGTATTGCTTAGGATAAAGACATCCTAAGCAAATTATATCATAATGATAAAAGTGTAGACATCTAACCTTTGTATTAATAAACGATTAATTGTTAAAGTCGCTTACGTTTGGGCGATAGACTAGAGAAGAAACAAAAGCAAGTGAAATGTAGATGCAATGATACGAAAATAATATGAAATGCAACAAGGATTGACAAGTGAGAAGAGGAAGGCATATTATATGCCAGCTATGGTGTATTCCCCGGCAATGACAATTGTATGAAGGGATGCAGGAATTTTTCTGCTATCGACGTAGATATAGTATATAAATTGAAAGAAAGAATGTTGATTAGTGTATTCGAGAAAGAAAATGGTCAATAACCAATGAATATCATTCTATTTCTATCGAAACAAGTGAACTTGCTTATAAAAGTCATAAAGACATAAATGATCAAAGAAATGTGTACAAGTGAAATAGTAATGAAGTTTTATTGATTAAACCAAATATATTATACTGAGAGATCCTGTGTAAAGAAAGATAAGAAGACATGGAATAGAACAAATATTATAGAAAGTGGTAAATACTGAATGTGACCAAGATAGGTAAATGAAATATTGACTAAATGAAACTGTAAATGCTGAAATGAAAAGTGTGAAATATAGTAACGTACAGAAAGTTGTAAGGACAGTGAAACTATCGAGTAATAAAAATTTGCGTGATTGAAAAATGTAATTAATAGAGATGAGACTGGAATGAGAATAAGTAAAAGAGAAGTTATAACAGTGAAACCAATAGAATGAATGAGTTTAATTTGCGATGAGGGATACTTAAATTGTAAATAGTTAAAGAGACAAAGAAATGAAAAATAATTGAAATGGATTACTGATGTATAAGGATATAAGGAACTGATCAAGAAAATGACTTTTGACAGAAAAGTTATGAATGAAAAAGAAATATGAATAATTCAGAACTTTGCAATGGTCAAAGAGTAAACAATGGAGCGAAAGTAATTTTGGGAAAAAAATGTGACAGACTATAGGAATAAGAAAGGAAATGAGATCATTAAGGAAACTTGAATGTATTCAAAATTTAATTGAATATAGAGATGGAAGGAATGTGACATAATCGAGATTGATATGGAATAAATCGAATGAAAAGTTATTTCATTGGATATATGCATACCTTAAGAGAAATTTTGAAATCGTAAAAAAATATGAATACCATATGACATGGATATATGTTATGAATGATGATAGAGAGTATTAATTTCTATATGTATTCTAGAGAAAGGAAATGAATATAAGATAATACATTTCACTATAATAGGAGTGTGATATATAGAACTGTTTGAACACTATGACGGTGCATAATGATGTATGCTTGTACATTGTTCCAATTGAAACAACAAACTCACAGTAAGTATTTGTCACGACCCGACCCGGCTTACCGAGTCGCGACGGTCCTAGGGCATGGGTAGGCGTAAGGCCACCGAAAACCCGTAGAACCCAATACTAATCTATAACCAAACATGCATATACAATTCCCGGATCAGAACCCCCAACATAACACTATAACAATCCATATCATACTTTAAAGGAATTCCATTAACCATAAAGGAATATGCCATATATTACATTCCCAAATTGAATACATAATCCAATCATC
>CATKHJ010535199.1:0-18325 GCA_949750685.1 Vernicia montana
AAGGAGTAATTTGTTCAAGCATTGAACCTGAAGTTCAATAATAAAACCGAGAATGTTTGATATGACATGTCATTATGCATATCATATATACTCTCCCTTTACAACTTGTACATGGATATGAGCCTAATATTTCACATATGCAAGTTTTTGTTGTGCCATGTATGTACTAATAATACCACTTCAATGTGTAAAAATGAGTCCACAAATGAGACTCATAATTTATTTTGATGAGGCACCTTTCCCGATATTAGGGGGAGAGAAAAGCACCTGTTAGTGCTAAAAATGTCGAGAAATTTCCTGGAATGAATACTATTTAAACAGTTTTGATCCATGTATAAGTCATAATGAATTAGAAGTTCATAAAATAACACAGTTGCAACAAATTGCAACTCAACTGCTAGATGCATTTATATATACCAAAAGAGTGACAAAGTCTCATATTCCAGCTGCTAATACCTTAGTAAGGGTTGTGGTTCCTATTGAAAATAGAAAATCAATCGAGCTTGACACACACCAGAAGCGTGGACAGAAAATTGAAACTATAGATAAAAATCTATGGAAAATAAAAGCAGCATGACTAAGAAAATCTCCTGAACAGATACCTCTTGAAGAGGAAGATCTCAGTCAAAGAGTTATAGCCAATTATGAGACATAGACTAAGACAACGGAACAATTAAATCCTCCAAATATGGCTTATAGAGTTGATGATCATATGAATGAAAATTATGAGATCTCAATTAATTTTGTGATACAAGAGAAGATGAAATCAATTTTATTTTTGAAATGTGTTTAATCCCATAATAAATTCAATTGGCTATTCACTTTTAAAAAAGAAAGATGAGCATTTGCAATGCTACTTTTTATTTCAAATAATATGTTTTACATAAATAAAAAGTATCTTAATTAATTTTTAAATATGAATATTGTACTTTTTTTTAGCTCTAATGAACTCTTTAAATTTTAAATTTTAAATTTGTTTTTTTTGTTGTAAAATATTAATGATTTTAATTTTTTCCCCTCCTTTTCATTTTACAACATTTCTCTTTTTTTTATTTTATGAGAGAATTAATAAATAACATGTATAGAAAATTATAAAATTTAAATAATAAAAAAAGAGGTCGTTGCCTTCGAATGAAAATGAGATACTGGAGGTGGATTTCTAGAGTTGTTCAGGGTCTGTTAACATATAGAAATTTTTTTCTATTTTCATTTTCTAATTTTAATTTTTTTTTTAAAAAAATTAAAAAATTAGTAGAAAATGCTTTTTGTTTGCTATAATTTAAAAATCATTTTCAATTTTAAAACATGAAAAATTTATTTATTTAATAATAATGTTGATGGTGGAGGTGGAGATAGTGAAGGTGATGGTGGTGGTGGTGGTGGTGGTGGTGGTAATGAAGGAGGTGGTGGAGGTGGTGATGATTGGATAATGATGGAAGTGGTAATGGTGATGAAGTGATAATATGTTATTTAGAAAAATTAATGAAGAAAATTTTAGAAAATATTTTAAATTTATTTTTTAATTTTCTTTTAAAATAATGAAAATAATTTTTCTGATAGAAAATTTTGTAAAACAGTTAAAATAAATATAAAATCTTATTTTCTATTTGTATTTAAAATAATTAAAATAATTTTCTCCAACTAAACAAGGTTTAGTATTAAAATTAAAAAATACTTTCTTAATATGTTACTATTTTTAAAATCTAAACCTCTCTCATCTTTCTTTTATTTTTTTTATATTACATTGAAAATTCTTTCGGGAACAGTGTGGTTATAATTTGAACCTTTTGATATTTCGTACCATAAAGCAGGCACTCCACTATAGGGCTGAGCACGGGACTTGGAGATACCGAACCGTACCGAAAATCCGAACCGATAATATCCAGAATCGAAAAATATCCGTTGACCGTTTGACTTTCTCCGAACCGAACCGTCCCGATTTTTTTTTTGTACAGTTCTGGAGATTAGTAGTTATCCATACCGAAAACCGTACCGAACTATCCCGAACCGAAGAACCGAAACTAAAATCGATTTAAAGGGTTTATATATATATACACACACACACACACACACTGAATTTCCTTAAATGTGTTGTTAATTCAATATCAAAATGTGTGTTTATATATATATACACACACACACATTGATATTGAATTAACAACACATTTAAAGAAATTCAATAATATATAAGTAAAATTTAATTTTTATTAATTATAAAATTTCATTTTCAAATTAGTAGTTGCAATATATATATATATATATATATATATATATATATATATTTTGATATTGAATTAACAACACATTTAATGAAATTGAATAATTTATAAGTAAAATTTAATTTTTAATTATTTAAAAATAAAAAATCTTCGAATCTTCGTTTTGTCCCGTTCCGTCCCGAACCGTCCCATTAGACCCGAATCTCCGTCCCGAACCGTTCCGAAAAATCGGGAATGTTTGGTACGGAGATTTTTCCTTACGGTTCGGTTCCGAAGATTTCATTTTAAAAATCTCCGAAGTTCGGTTCGGGTCTGAAGATTTTCAAATCTCCGGATTTCCCCGAACCGTGCTCAACCCTACTCCACTATGCCTAGTAACACAAGGACAAACTCTCTCGTCTTTATATTTTAATAATTCAACTACAAGGTTAGAAAATTAAATTTTTAAACTAGATTTAATCAATAAAATAAAAAAGAGATAGAGGATCATTCAAAGCTAAACATCACCATACCTCTCTAATCTTTTCTATTAATTTTCTCAACATTTTAATTTTTCAATTTTGTTCTCCTTTCTACGACCAATCAAAGCCACTCCCAGAAGATTTCCATTCTACCCTCTATTGTTATTATTATTTTGGTAAATTTGATGGAACTCAAACTGAAAACTTAAAATTCACCCACTAACACTAAACTAAAAACTTATTGATTTAATAAAATTATTAAATTTTCGTTTTAGCTTAATTTCATTATTATTATTAAGGCACCGTTTATTTCACATAAAATATTTTCTTAGAAAATATTTGGAACATTTTGAAAAATTAGTCAATGGAAAATATTTTATTGATCAATGAAAAATTAAATTATTTTTAAGAAAAATGACTTATTCTTTTTAAAATAAAAAATTATTTTTCAAATTTTGACAAACTCATTATAATAAAAAATATATATATATAAATACAAATTTATTAATTTTTCGATCACCGATACCTACTACCGACGAACACCGATGACCACCGGCCGTTGGTGACCATCAACAACCACCACCAATCACCGATAACCACCAAATTTATTATTTTTATGTATTTTTTCTCACATTTAATAATAAAATTTTAAAAATATGAAATTTTTATAAATTTAAATATATTTATAGTCTTATAATTGAAAATTTAATATTTTTTAACTAATTTTTAATATTGAAACTAACAACAGAAAATTAATTTTTTGAAAAATATTTTTTCAAAAAATGTTTTCTTAAAAAAATAAGTTTTTTTTGCGAAACAAACAGAGTTTTAAAAGAAAATTTAATTATTTCATATATCTTCAACTATAATAAAATAATCTACCTTTTATTATTATTATTATTATTATTAAGAGAAGGTTTAATTATTTCATATGCCTTCAACTATAATAAAATTTTCAACTAAATTAAATTCAGTTAATTTTATTATTATTATTATTTTTTGCCCAAAAAAGATATATTATGCTAGCATTAAAAGGGCATGAAGCTCAATAACAATACAAATACATAAATAGCCCAGAGGAATGCAACATAATGGACTTTCTGTCCGAATACAACAACCAACTGAGGGTTTTTTTTTTTATTGGGCTTGTAGCCCAACATAACTACATACCAAATGTGTGTAGAATAACTAGCCCTAAGGCTTACCAACAAAGTTGTATATCATTTTTACCCCTTTCTCTTAGCCCTTTCAAAAGCCTCCTCCATCACCTGCGATGATGTTACCGATGAAGCCAAAGAGAAATATAAGATCATCAGAATAAGCAAGGAAGATGCATCTGGACTAGATCCATAATTCTTATACCATTGGGTTTTCAAACCAGCCTTCCATTGCCACAAATCTCCATTCGCAGTGATAGATTGACAAAGAGCAACCCTCTGTTAAATCGGTCATGGCTTGAGAAGAGGCTTTTCTTTGTCAACGACTATGGATCCCAGCAAAAAAAGTAAATTAGCCTTTAAAAGATCTAACCTTGAGATATCAAAGCCTTTGCTAGCAAAATCTTTCTCTATCCACCTCCATCCATCTAAGACCAGCTACGTTGAAGTATGGTTCCGGTGGAAAGGCTGGACAAGGTCGGAGATATTTATGGCTACACCACAGTTGCAAATTCAACGCCAAAATACTCAAAAACCGACAAAGGCAGTAGATGAAATAAGCCAACAAAAGGGAAATTTTTGAGCTTGTCACCGACCAAAATTGTAATATTCTAAATTTTTATTTAAAATTTAAAATGACTTTTTATTAAATTAATTAATTATTTTTATTTATTTATTTATTTTATTTTCAGAAATTAAAATTATTATTATTATTATTATATATAAAGTCTGATTGGTCCATATTGGACCAATAAGATCTTGTTGGGGAATGGGAGACAAACACACACAGAAAGAGAGAAAGCTACTGCCACCTTTATTGCCGTTGTCTGGTCATCGTTTGTCGACACGTGCCGGCCAGGGAGGAAGCCCGGCCTCCAACGAGTCTTCTAGTATAAGCACGTCGCCATCCACCGCCGCACGCGCCACTTGATTGGGTCACCGATAGTGAGCTTTCCAAGCTCATTTCGGCTAGCTCCTGCCTCAATTTGCAATGATTCTAGTACGGTTAGACTTCTCTCCTCCTAAGCTTCATTTTGGTATCTCATTTGCTAATTTTAGACTAACTTCAATTTTAGCCGGAATCCGGTGAGAACCCTAGACTGCTGCCGCCATTTTCCAGCGATCTCCGGTGAGTGAGGAAAAGTGACCTACGTTTACGGATTCCTTGGATCGAGACGAGTCCGTTGATACCAGTATTGGCACTATCCGCCACCGTTGATATTTTCCAACGACTCTTTGGTGGGTTTCGTCCGACAGTCTAAAAATTATTTCCGATGTTTAAATTGACTTTGGATTGGATAATTTCATAATTTTTTTTTATGATTAAATTATTGATAAGTTCAAATAATTATTTATGATTAATTAAAGTATTTTGGGACTGTTAAGAAATAATATTATTTTCGATAATTAATGCGAACTGTAAATTCTATACTCTGAAATGATGGATTTCTATGTTGAGTTGATTTATGGGAGCCTGAGAGGGCATCTGAGATTTATTTGAGTTAAGTTTGTTGTTTGCATTTCAGGAAAATTAGGTCTATTCTAGGAGAAATTCTGTCAAATTTTGGTAGATTTCTCCATTGTTTTAGAATATGTCTATCTTTTAATTCTTATAATTCTTATTCTGATAGTCCATTAATACTTTATTTTCTATATCATCCAGAATCATCTTCTGCAGCTCCAGGTCCCAGTCAGTAATCGAGTTTTAATTTTCATACCGGAGTTGTGAGTGATACTTTCTAATATATTTTTCTGTTTTATATATATATATATATTTGCGGACTGTAAATTCTATATTCTGAAATGATGGATTTCTATGTTGAGTTGATTTGTGGGAGCCTGAGAGGGGCATCTGAGATTTATTTGAGCTAAGTCTGTTATCTGCATTTCATGAGGATTAGGTCTATTATAAGGGAAACTCTGCCAAATTTTGGTAGATTTCTCCATTGTCTTAGAATACGTCTATCTTTTAATTCTTATAATTCTTATTCTGATAGTCCATTAATACTTTATTTTCTATATCGTCTAGGACCATCTTCTGTAGCTCTAGGTCCCAGTCAGTGATCGAGTTTTAATTTTCATACTAGTTGTGAGTGATATTTTCTAATATATTTTTCTGTTTTCCATGCACACACACACACACACACACATATATATATATATACAGCTCCAGGTCCCAGTCCCAGTCAGTGATCAAATTTTGATTTCCGTACCAGAGTTGTGAGTGACATTAGTGATCGAGTTTTGATTTCCGTACTAGAGTTGTGAGTGATACTTTTTAATATATTTTTCTGTTTTCCATGTATTTACATTTACTGTATGTATATACATTAAACATTCTGACATATGTATGTGATTGATCATTATTTTTGTGTTGCATACTAATTGTGGATAGAATGTGGTTGGAATGACATAGGACCACTTAGAAATGTGAATATGATTATGATTGATGAGCTATGACTGGTGTATGAGAGCTTGGGAGCTTGTTCATCTCCAGCGTTGTTGCCAGTCGGGTCAACGCTGCTTGGCTTAGGCCATGGACGGTTGGGACCCTATGTATTAGATTTTAAGAGGCAGTATTTGGATTCAAAGAGTCAGGATCGGGGGATTGACTCCCCAGATTGAGGTTTAGTGTGGTTTCTGTGCTGATTTTCATCCTTATATGATTACGTGATTATTTGTATGTATGGCACGTTGCAAGAGCATTAATATTAGATTGATTTTAGAGCACCAGGTTTGTATATTGGCTAGTATCATTCACTGAGTTTAGGCGCTCACTTCTATCTCCTTACTTTTTAGGTTGCAGGATGAGCCTAACATTTATTATTATTATTGAGTTTTCCTGCCACCTCCTCTAGCAATGGAATTTATCTTAATTAGATGTTGCGTATATTATTATAAACTCTAGATTTCGTAATTACAGTAGATTGAACTTATATTTATATTAATACTTCTGTTTTAGTATCTGATTGTCTGTATTATGGTATGATGAGATTCTCTGCTAAATAGAAACCTGATGTTGATGATGATATTATTGAGATGTGATTTGAATGGTTTTATTATGATGTTGTGTACGAGTTCTATTGGCAAGTGGGTCCGTAGCCCTTGAATTATGATCTTTTACAGATTTTGTATTGATTAGACAAGTCAGGCTGACTATAGATTCTAAAAGTCTTAAGTTTTTTTATGCCCTAATACCGATTGCATGACAGTGACAAAAATGGCCGGCAATAGCCTAAATCTGGACAACTTGAAAGAGCAGCAGAGGGGTACTGAGAAACGGAATAAATGACTTTGATATAGTTAATTTTATCAATTTGATGCATAAGATTTCAAATAGCTTAATTCAATTCATGTTGTTTGATCATCAATTCAATTCAGAAAATATTTTGTTCTAATTTTGTTCATGTGGTAGACAAATAAATAAAACAAACAACATTGGGAAAAATAAACAAGAAACAAGTTCAGTTGATTTTGGGAAATTATTGGGTGCACGGGTTAGTCATAAAAACATAAAACCCATTTAAATTTATAAAAAATAAATCCCACATTTACGTGAACGACGACTACACCTGGACGCTAAATAATTTACCCTTAATTTTAGCCTTTCAAGTCAAACTCAAAACATATTTATTTCCAGTATTTGTATTTCAACTCCCCTCTCCTCATCATAATAGGCTTTTGAGGGGGGCTAGTTCATTGCAAAGTAGTGCAACATTCTCGAATATTTTTACTTTTTTAGTTTGTGCAAGTAAATATGAAACAGTTACCGACTGGTAGCCTCCTTAAACTTAACATGAAATTAAACTTAACATGAAACTAAAGCCTCTTATGTCAATGGCTCGATAAGATCATGGATTGAGTTTGTAACACGCACACCCATATATATTTTATCGGTAAATATATAGGACTTAATAATAATAAACTCAGATTATATAGGACTTGCAACTAACTATTGCCAAAAGAACAATACTTGAACATTTGCTACAAGGATATAAAGTATTCAAGTAAGGCTATCCGATTGGTATCATACATACTACAAAGCCAAATGAACAAATATAGCTCCTTGTCTCACAGTTATCAGTACTGATAACCTATTACAAAAATAAGCCGAATCTATCCAATCTAGAGCATGTGCAAAAGAGGCTCATGGAAGGATCACTAGGCTACCTATACAGGGTTAGTTGGCAAATAAAAACTATCAAAATTTAGGACAATTTCTTGCAGGACAGCTTTGGACAACAGAGATATTCTAAGCATGGTCACATTTCTTAGCCTAGCGTTTAACTTTGCGAGGGCAGCGAGCTGATTTTGATGGGGATTTTTTAAACTTCAAATTCTTGCCTTTGGATTTGAATCCAGCATCATCATCATCATCATCAGAACCATCATCACTTTCACCCCCGAACTTCTTCCGTTTGGACTTCTTCTCAGCACTTCCACTTCCACAAATAACTATCTGCCTCTCTTCCATCTGTTCCGTGAGTTCAGATTTCTCCTTCGGCTTCCAAATGAAAAGGGACCTGAAAGAGAGGATATAAAATTTTATCCATCACTAATTTTCTAACTTCTCTAATACATCAAATACTAGATGGAAGTTCTTCAAAAGTTAATAATTCAAATTGTAAAGAAGGGGGGAGCAGAAAATCCATTAAACTTTTAATATGAGCTTATTACAACACCAAAAGTTATCTTAAAAACACATTGGATCTATTTGATTATCACCAGAACTTCATCAAAGTCATCTGATTTCTCTAGAATACAAGTGCCCTCAGAACAAGACAACCTTTAATATTTGCATAATGCCACCGCAAACAAGAGGCTCTTACCAAAGGTAGCATAGCCAGTTCAAGGATAATTTGTGTAACCCATTATGAATTCCTAGACATGCCAAAAGTATATTTAAATGCTCCAATTAAGATGGTTTACTCATGCATCCTACAAAACTCATAGTCAAATGGTCTAGATGAAAGCATAAAATTTTACCACTATAGCATATAAAGTTTGAGAGAACAGAATATAACCTTGAACTGCCAGATGCTAAAATATCATCCCGAGGGTGTAGCTTGTTCACAGGACTAATAGTTGTGATATTTGGATCCATAACTTCGGCAACTAGTTGCCCAGTGCTGACATCTATGAAATCAATGGGATGCAATGCAGCACCATTATAATTTTCACTTATATAACGACCGATAACTGCAAGGGATTCTGAAGGGTCCTGTAACAGACAAGAGTTCAGTAATCCAAAGAAGAGAAAAAAAATGAGAGGCCCAATACACACACATTATACTTTATCACCTTTGGATCCCATTCAGCTCGAAAAGGAGTTAGATGTCTATTGAAATCATGGCTGTGTACAATCTCTCGGCTTGGGGAGTCCAAATTTCCAAAGATAGAATCCCATACACGAATACGGTTATCCTGTGAAGTGGTAAGAATTTTGCTGCCAGACAGTGGAGAGAAATATGCACAATTAACAACACGTTTGTGCACAAGGTCACAAAGAGAAGATCCAGCTCCAAGTTGACGCATATCCCAAACACGAGCCTGAGGTAAAGATATTAAACCATTTTTAGAAACATGTATTTACAAGATAGTTCAAGAACCAACAATGTTTCTCACAGGAATCCGTTAGATAGTATGATAAAGGAAAAATTCAATTAAAAGGGAGGTAATAGAGGAAAACCAGAGTACACATGGGGTTACACAAAGGCAAATGACTCATAAGTTATGAGATCAAGCACAGGGTTTAGGTAACTAATCAAGTAAACAACTTACAAAATGATCATTTCCACAGCTCAAAAGAAGCTCTGGATGAACTGGATTGCAATGAAGGCCAACAACTTTGCTACCTTTCTTATGGATCAAAATTGTATCCCCAGTTTTATTGTTGGAACGCATATCCACCCTGAATATGACATATACACACACAAAAACAATTTTTACAATAATCAAAACTGAGGAGACTATATATTTAGATGTCACACAAAGAAAACATGAACACCAAGCAAAACATCACACTTTTCTTTATGGAAAACGAGGTGCTTAATCCTCATTCCCATTTTTCTATTTCCCATCTTCCTTTGTTCGTTCCCACTTTCTTCATCCTATATTAGTTATTAAATGTTAAATAAGCATGGAATGAAATTGCACCCTGCAATTACAAGCCTCGAATAAGTTTTAAGACAACCATCTTCATTAACTCAAACATTATTCTTCTGTATCAATCTCAAGCTGTTGTGAATGCTAGCTTCCTAGACATAACAGGTGCAGTGGAAAACCCAAAACAAAACTGAATGTTCTAAACCTACATGACAAATGTCTAGAACAAAATTTGGGATGTAAATTTTAGGCCATAGAACTGCTATATAGTAATGAATATCAGCAAAAACTTTTATCATAGTTCCTCCTAAAGGTGGCGCATCAATTAACAAATACAAATGACAAATTGATGTCCTTCCCACTAGATAGCAATGAACCGTCCATATATAGTTTAAGACTTGCTAATGGTAGACTCAATGCCTTACTACTAGGGTGTGCTTTCCATTAGGCGCTTATATTTCTTTTGTCTCCCTTTTTGTCCTTACCTAAATCAAAAGATTTGCATGTAAGAAAAAAGTGTAGAAAGAAAAAGTACTTACATGTAGAGAAAACCAAAATTATCAGCAACAAGCACAACACCTTTCTCTGAGTTGATATCCATGCCATAAAGCATTCTCCAGCTGTTTGGCCCCTGAAGAAGAGCCATATTAATGCCATGCTTCATGATATAGTATCACAATCAGTTCATGGAACACATTTGATAATTGACGAATAGTCATTTTCTTCTCCTCTTCTCTGTTCTTCCCTAACTAATCACACTACGATAGTGTAACAAAAGTTTGGATCTTTGTAAATTTATTTTCCTACAAACATCAAACTAGAGAGATGAAGGGGTAATGAACAGACAGATAAAGTTTGATTTATAACACATTTACTATAAGCAAATCATCAAAGAAAAAACTAAACTGAAGTTCAAAGCTTCAACCAAAAGCAACCAAAAATGAACAAACCCTAACAAAGGACCTCCAAGCAGCACATAATGCATAGATCTTGAGTAGATTCCACTGCCAGTTAATTATAATCGTCTACATGAATAGCAGAAGAACTTAATTACCTGCCACCCATCAGGGTTAAGGTTCATCAAAGATGTTGAAATTCCAGTTTCCATGTCAGTGCAACTGATAGTTCCATCTGAGGATGCAGCATATACCATACCATCATTTGAAGGGTTAAACCTGCAAAAATTTGGACATCAATTTTTCATCTGATTACAGAAAGCATACAAGCTACGAAGCATGACCATTATATACAACAAATAATAACCAGTAATGTTATGACATCGTCAGGACAGCTTACCTCATGTTATTGACAATACAAGTGTGTATGTTTCCATATACCATTTTTTCGTGCACTTTGTCAAAATCCCAGACTCCAACTTGTCCTTTCTTTTATAATTAACCAAAAAGCAGAAAAGTAGGGATAGGACAGTTACAATGAAAATATCACAGCTTTACATAAAGTGAACTTATCTCAACATGAAAAAAATTATGTGAAACTAACCTTATCCCCAGATAAAAGAATATTATTTTTTGTTGGGTGAAATTCCAAGCATGTTACCCGCCTACTGTGGTATCTGATAACTGCACAACATACTCGATCTGGTATGACATATGCTGGCTTTATCTATAGGCACAAGAAAAAAAAACACACACAAATTCATTGCTGAGATGACCTTGCATCCTCAGCACTTGAGGATCATGCATAGCAAATAACTTAGCCAATTTGAGATATATTAACTTCTGATACAACACTAAAATGCTTAGGAAGCTTAGTCTCTCCACAATAAGATAGAGCAAATGAAATCTTTGGAAGAAACCACATAGTCAATTCATCGTCGCACTGCTACCAACACTATCAAGTGAAGGACTTAGCCTCAAAAATTTCAAGAAAAAAAAAAAGCAATCTCAGGTACGGTATAGCTTCTAAACCTTATATCAAATATAATCATTAAGCCTCAGCAAGAGGAGGCCCAAAGACCATAAACAAACAGGAGCAAGGATCATATAACTCATTCTGACGAAAAAAAGAAAAAGTAGTTGAAAAGTTTACTGGAGGGATGCGCGGTCTAAGCTGGCGCTGGAAAACATATTCCAATGGGTTATGCGTATTTCTCTGCGGTGCTGGGATGACCCCATATTCAGTAGTCACTCTATGTGGGCATGTAATCGTAGTGTGGCCTGCCATTCACCGAACCCACATGGAAAATTACATGATTAGTATCAATCAACCCAAAAAAAAAATGTTCAAAAGAGGCAGTGTTATAGAATGCTGAATCCTATATGACACATACAAATGAAAGAAAGAGAAACCAACTAAATTCAATTAAAGCGTGGCATATTCACTTATGAGACAAAGAACTAACTGAAAGCAACTCAGTATTAATAGAAAGGTAAAGCCAAGCAATAAAATTTGTGCGAGGGAGGCAATTAAAAATGTATCACTCCAAATGTAATTCACAGGAAACAAGTTTGCAATGTAAAAATCCCAAAATAGCAAATGACAACTCAAAAAGAATAGGACTTGAATAAGGTAGAGCAAGAGTTAACACACACCAGGCATTTTGCAGAGAAAGCAGGGTTTCATAGGACAATCTATGTATGTAGCTCCTTTAAATCCCGCTTCATGACCCGGTTTCTTACAAACCTAAAACAAATCAACAAGACCATTAAAATAAAAGGATTGTAAACGAATGAAACTGAAAAACTAAACTAAACCCTGTAAGATAAAATTAAGAAAGACTCTCACTTTGCAGACTTTCTTGAGACTAATAGTAATGGGTGCTTTCCCTTTCTTCTTGGAACCCAAATCCTGTTCATTTTCTTCCTTTGATTCTGATTGGGGGTCATCCTCTTCTTCTTCTTCTTCAATATCACCATCATCATCATCTGATGAGCTTTGCTCAGAGTCCGTATCCCTCTCAATCACTACCTTCGGAAACGCCATTCTTCTCGTTAGCGGGGCCATTTGTTTTTGGGTATTTTCCGCTCAAAAAACGACAACGACAATACCAAATGACAGAGACGATGATGATTTAGAATACTCCAGTAATCGGAAAGATTCAACCCAGAAACCGACTGTCACGAATTCAGAGCAGAATTACTAAACTGTCCCTCTCGATTTCTTTTGAGCCGGTGATACGTGAAAGTGATAGTAGTAGATTTATAGAAGCCCAATCGTCGGGGATATGTTTGGATAATGATTACACTCTTGAGGGTGTTTCCGGCAATTCAATGAAATGTTTTATGGCGGGAGTTGACGTGGCCTACTATCCACCACTTGTGCTTTTAGAGGTGGGTCCATAGACACGACGACGTTTTGAGTATTTTTTTTTTGTCACAATGTAAATTGCTTATCTGACACGTTGCTTTGTATGTTTCCTATTAAACGACGTCGCTATTGTCGAATGGTCCCTGCAGGCTGCAGCTATACTATCTTCCAGTAAAATTTGGATTATAGAAACTCGGCCACATAAATCAGCATCAACAGTGGAAATGGAAACTTAAAAACGGGTCTCAGTCTCACCACACATTGAAACTGTGGGTAAACAATTTATATATAGAAGCTAAAAAAACTCAAACAAATAAAGCAAAACCAGAAGCAGAGCAAAAAAATCATAGCTTTAGACAATGCAATCTCTGAACTTGAGCTTGCCTATCTCTGCTTACAAAACTCAAAATCTTCAAAACCACAAAATCTTTTTCCCTTTTTCTAATACAACAATAACCCAATTACGGCCACTACACCGCCGTTTTCCTCCCCTTCTCTCCACTGAAACAAACGTAGCTATCAAACAGGATGAGAAATCTGTAACTGAAGATCAAGTTGATGAGCCGCTGCCGGCGGGTCTCCGACCAGAGTTAATGCCAAGACATGTGGCGGTGATCATGGATGGTAATGGTAGGTGGGCTAAGCAGCGAGGCGGGTTCGCATCTATGGGACATGAGGCTGGGGGAAAGACACTGATGGAAATGGTGGAACTTTGTTGTAAATGGGGGATTAAAGTTCTCACTGTTTTTGCTTTTTCTTGTGATAATTGGACTAGGCCTGAGGTTAGTTCTATTTGCTTTCTTTTTTTGAAATTTATTTGTTTCTGAATTGTACAAATTAGAAAGATTTGAAGAAATAATTTTTTTCTGATTGGAATTGGCTGTTGTGCAGTTGGAGGTTGATTTCTTGATGAGATTGTTTGAAAGAGTATTAAAGTCAGAAATGGAAAATTATGCCAGGTAGCCATCATTTGATCTTGATTCTCTCTCTCTTACTACTTCCCTTCCCAGGATGGTCCTGAATTTTGTAGGATGGTTCTTTAGAATTTGATTGGATTCCAAATTGCTTGGGAGTAATCACTTATTGTTGGATATTACCTTAGAGAGCATGAAACCAGTAACTTTTAGCAAACATTTATCCTATGTTTGGAATAAGGAAAATAAGAGAGGATGAAAAATGAAGGAGAAAATTAATTTTACCTTATTTGAAAATGGAAAGAAATAATACTTATTTTCTTTTAAATATTTTCTCTTCAAAATGGAGAGAAGGTAGAGAGAAAAAAAAAAATTGTAATAATTAAATACAATTCAAATTTAAATTTAAACTCAAGAGATGAAAGAATACATTTTTTTTTCTTCCCATGTATTTTTAGCTTTCCAAATAAGAGAAAATAAATTTATTTTCATTTACTTCCTCTTTTATTTTCCTTCAATCCAAACAACAAGAGAGAAAATAAAGAGAGCAAAGGGATGTTTATTTATATAAAAAAAATTTCTATTTTCATTGAAAATAAAAAGTTTTCATTTTAAAAAAAATTAAAAAATAAATGGAAAACACGTCTATTTGCTATGATTTAAAAACTATTTTCAAATTTAAAATATGAAAATTTTGTTCATTTAATAATAATAATAATAATAGTGATAATGATAATGATAGTGGTGGTAGTGACGGTGATGGTGGAGATGATGGCGATAGTGGTAGTGGTGAAGGTGGTGCTGGTGCTGGTGATAATGATAGAAGTGGTGCTAGTGATGGTGGTGAGGTGAAAGTATTTTTACTTAGAAAAAGTAATAAAAAAAATTTTAGAAAACATCTTAAATTTATTTTCTAATTTTTTTTAAAAATAATGAAAACAGTGAAAATAATTTTCTGATGAAAATTTTGTAAAACAGTCGAAATAAACACAAAATCTTATTTTCTGTTTTCATTTGAGATTTTTTTTTAGAAAACTGAAATAATTTTTCCCAACTAAAAAATTCTAAAATTTTCATATTTTATTTTTTTATTTTCTTTCCTCCCTCAATTTTGCTCCCAAACATAGGGTTATGGTTTCAGGCTCAACCCATGAAGTCTTTACTATTTTAATTCCAATTTAATGGTAAAATTTTTTTACTGACTTAAATGAGTTTTAACTTAATACTATTATAGTGTTTCCATGCTACGTGATTACAAGTTTACACTCCGGTCATAACCTAATTTAAAAAATGAATATATGCATCTTCATGTGTCTATTTGTAGAGATTGTTAATATATGAGATTGATGAACTGATTTGTTCATCAAATGTTAGTAGCAAGAAAGGAAGGTGAACACATATAGCTAGCTAACTAGTGAATAGTTCAATCATTTGAAATGCCATAGAATGATTCACTGTCATCATTTTTCATTGGTTTTGGCATGTTTGATATATACTAAGGAGCTTGATTTATAACATTAATTTCTTATGATAGGCAAGGTATTCGAATCTCGATTATCGGTGATTCATCAAGGCTTCCAGAGTCTCTGCAGAAATTAATATATGAAATAGAGGAGATCACTAGAAACAACTCCAAACTCCACATTCTAGTAGCAGTTAGCTATAGTGGTAAATATGATGTTGTGAAAGCCTGCAAAAGCATTGCAGCCCAGGTAAAGGATGGTCTTATTGAACCTGAAGACATTAACGAAAGCCTAATCGAACAAGAATTGGAAACGAACTGCTCCGAGTTTCCTTCGCCTGATCTATTAATCCGAACCAGTGGGGAACTCAGAATTAGCAACTTCTTGCTGTGGCAGTTGGCCTATACTGAACTTTTCTTTGCAGAAGAACTCTGGCCTGATTTTGGAAGAGATGGGTTCATAGAGGCTTTAACTTCGTATCAGCAAAGGCAGAGGCGCTATGGTGGACGATATTCATAATCACATGTCAGTGACAGGGCTACAAATCAGCATTTTATAGCATTTTACACCATTTATACATACAATGCTTGTGCCGAAATATTAGGTCAAGCTATACTCATGAATAATTGTACTCCAGCTTTAATTCAAACATAAATTGAACAACAATGCACCAAATCAGAATCCAGGTGCCTGATATATCTAACAGGAAAAAAAAAAAAACTTAAAAATTAATATAAGATAGATACTTTTCTTCTTTTGTAAACTTTTTAATTCCTTTTGTTTGCATAATAAACTGCAAATTTACAAGCACTTTCACAATAAAATAATCCTATTGAATTGAGCTATTGGCAGTGTGAAAACTTATGACATTGATCTGTATTCTGCATGTTCCATAAAGAGCCAGTGGGAATGGCAATTAGGAACTGATCTGGTGGGGGTAAATTTTTTTTTGTTATAGATACTAATTCTGATTTCTTATTGGTATTATTCATACAAGCAAGTCTTTCTTTCACTTACAGTCAGTTTGGTTGATGGATTTGTAATACTTATGATTAATTTGAATCCTAAATTTAGTTAAACCATATGATTACTTATCTTAAACATTGTTTGGTATAAAAATTTTAATATATATTATTAAGTAATCCATATTTTTATAATCTTATATTTGGTAGGATAAATTAATAAATGAAATAAAAAGTGAGGCTATTTTAGAAAATAAAATGTCATAAATAATGGGATTAATAATCTCACTGGATAGGGATTACTAAATACATAAGGGGTTAGGTTTTAAATAATACTTATCTCATGGGTTAGCTAAACTTTTGAGATTATTAAGTCCAATCTGAATCATATATACCAAACATAGTGTTATTTATTAATAATGCAGCTTAATTAAGCAATCTCGTGTATCAAACGAACTTAGTGTATCCACAAATTCAATTTGCTATTCCACTAAAAACTAGAGCTATAATTGAGTCGAATTTTAGCATGTTCAGACTCGGCTGAATATTTTTTTTTCGAACTGGAGCTTTAGATCGAGTTTGAAAATCATGTTCAAACTTGACTCGTTTAAGCTCGAGCTCATTAATAAATTATAATTAAGCTAAACTCGAGTTCGATTCATTTTGAAATTCGTTTATAATTTATCAAAATACTCAATTTTCTAAATATTTATTTTTAATAAAATAACTGTTACAAAAATACTTAAAATTAATATAAAAGCAAAAGTATCTAATTAGTGTAAAAAAAAAATCTAATCATAAAATTATTACATGTATTGTAAAGATATTAATTAACAAAAAAGATATTTTTAAAGATTAGAATATTAGATTATATAATAAAAAAATATTAGATTATGTTAATCAATAGTATATATATTTTAATCAAATTAAATTACCAAAAAGTTTATAGGAGTATTAAAATATATTTTTTAGAGTGTCAAAATTATTAAGTTAATAATAATAATAATAATAATTAAGTTATTTACGAGTTTATTATTGAGTTGTTCATGAGCCTATTAATCGAGCCTATTCATGAGCTTATTATTGAGTTATTCACGAATCTAATCGAATTGAATTTTATTTTGCTCAAACTCAACTCGTTTATTACATTACTAGAATTCATTAAATTAGCGACGAATTAAATCTGTCGCTATTAACGACGGAATTGCGATGAAAATATAGACTGAAATTATAAAATAAATTGCAAAGGATTTGCGATGGAATTATGATAGAAATTAGCGACGGATTAATCCGTCACTAATTTTGGCGCCATATAATTGCGCCATTTTTAACGACGGATTTTGAAAATTAATCCGTCGCTATTTTTGACAGGACAAAACCAAAACGCACCGTTTTATTAAAACTTCTTAATCCGTCGCTATTCCCTCTCCAATCCGTCATTAAAATTGAAGACCTAAATTAAAACCAGATCTCTTCTTCTTCTTCTGGCTGCGTAACTCATTCCCTTCTTCTCTCTGTTTCTCACCATCTCTGCTCACCATCTTTGCTCTGTTTCTTTGAGTTGTTCCATCTTCGTGCTCGTTCTCTGCCGTTGCCGCTCCATCTACTTTGGCGTGGTGTGCAACAACTTCAGGTGAGTCTTTTTTTTTTTGTTGTTGATTTTTGTATTTTTTTAGGTTAATTGTTGTTTAATTTTTTTTTTTTACTGTTATTGTTTCTGTATTTGTTTTTATTGTTGTTAAATTTTTTGGTTTTTTTTTGTTTTTTGGGTATTTTG